>JAWLRI010000147.1:580663-631298 GCA_034781795.1 Crypturellus tataupa
TGGCCCTGTGTGTGCAGGGGGGTTGGACTAGATGACCTCTAGAGGTCCCTTCCAACCTTAGGCATTCTATGATTCTAAGAAGTCCTAGGCTTTTTTATAGTCCTTACATACACAGATCCAACGGATTGTGTGTCAGAGTTGAAGAGATGCTGCTCTGACAGTTAGCTTTGGTGAATATACCTTAGACAGAAAGATTATTCAGCTAGGCCTTTCAACAGTTCCTCTCTACAGACTGTTTAAGAAGCCAAAAGAAAAATGTAAAATTGAAAAAACGAAATAAAATCAAAAAGAGAAAGATTAGTGAAGAATCAATGATTCATTGTGTAGACTTCATTGTCTACACAAGTAACAAATCTCCATATTGTTTTTCCTTTGCACTGGTATGTTGGTAAAAACATTGCTACAGTTGCCATAACTCAAGACAAGCAGGGAGCAACATTGTTTTGCTCTAGGTAGCTTTATTTGACATGCTTTAACATTTGACAGGAGCAGCAGCGTTCTGAAAGGACAGTATAGAGTGCTGTAAATGCTGAGTTTGTGGTCTACTATAACCTGCGAGTTGCAGCCATGTGTGTATTCATAAATACTGGAAATTTTTAATAAACAAAATCCTATTTTCCACTCAGTTAAACTGGTTGCATTATAATTCCTCTGATTTCTATGAAATTACAAGGAAGATATTCACATTATACTGCAAAAGACTTTTTTTTTTTTTATTCCAGTAAAGCCTTGCTGCATCTTCTATTTAGTCTTAACAGGTAATTTACATTTTTAAGCTTTGTGAGAAGAAAAACAAATTGAAATACATACAAAAAGGTATATTTATGTGCATATACATAATTATATATGCAACTGTGTGTATTATGGCATGAAGATACATATATTCTACTGGCAGTATCAAGGCACTTACATTTGAAGGCAAATCTGCAGCCCTGGCTCATGAAAACTGAGAAACCTGTCCTGAAGTCCACAGAGAAGTATATCAAGGACCAATATATCCTTTATTTTATACAGCATCTCTTAAAGAAGCATTTCAGAAGATTTTAATGCAAACACAGGGGGAAAAAACATCAAAAAGCAGGTGATAGAGATTGAGATCAATGTCATATCTTGAACGAGCAAGAAAATGTTTCATATTTTCTTATAACCTGGAAGTGTTAAATCTAGAGCTCTCTAACTACTGAGTTACTGATTATAATGTCATTATAACGAAAATAACAAGAACATTGCTGTTTATGCCTCACAGATTTTATAGCTTTCTCTAATCAGAACTTTAGCAAAGTTTCCTGTAGAATTACTTTTATATGTAGCCTTGTTTTCTAAATAAAATTAGAGTTTGCTGCTTTTGATGGAAAGGGTAATAACAGCTCTAGAGAAACATGAGCAAAATTACTAAAGAGCTGATGCTGATTTGAAAGCCTTGCAAGCATTTACTTTAGAAATACTACGTGACTCCCTTGGTTGTTTCAGAATATCCACTTGAGAATTACACATGCAAAAGAGTTTCTCCAGTTTAGTAGGAGACCTTTTGCAAAACTTCTAATTCTAGCTTGCAGTTTGACTGCTTATGAATATATATTCATATATTAATGCAGATATTAAAAAAATCAGTGCAGATTTTCAACTATATCAAGTGTCACAAACAGACTTATCTCCAAAAATTACAACTTACTACTTGCACAACTGTACAACAAAAGCAAGGCAAAAGCAATTGCACAGAATATGCCAGGCATAACTCTCAGTGTTTTACACATGAAAAAACTACAAACCTACCCTGAGTACAGCTAAGTGTCCAGGTAAGTCACAATATCCTCAGCATTATCCATATTTCTCAGTTATTCCAGTAGACTGCAGCCCTGAGAGTAGGGTAAATAATCCACGTAAATAATTCCCTTTGTATAGCTATCACATGCTCCCCCTGGTAATCTCTGTTTCCTCTTGAACTAAAACACATTGTAGTCATGCATTTAGACAGGGAATACTCTGCACACCATTGCTACTAGTCCCCTGAGCCACTCAGCTCCATGTTTGCTTGGGGCTGTTCCGAGCATTTGTGTTTGCTCTCTTTTGAAGACAGAAGAAAGCTGCATTTTTCCATGAAAATTCCCCAAGAACAAATAGAGGGAGGGAATGCTAAATACAACCACCACCATCACCACTTGCAGGAGAAGGTGATGGGATTTTGTAACATTCAGATAAAGTCATTTATGCGCTGGGGCAGGAAGGCACACAGAAGGGCTGAAAAGCAAACAGGAAAGAAGGCTTTAAAGCATCTCACTGTTTTTCAGTTAAAACAATATATAACACTACCTAAGTGCCAGAGAGAATTAAAGATTCAGAGTTAAAAATACGTGCCTAATTAAAGGTATGCCTAATTTTCTTTTAAAGTTCTACATACTGCATAATGCATCTTGATTAAAAGTCTTCAAAGTTTATGTCATGGATCTTGTAATTTATGGCACTTGCGTCTTCCCAATCTTACAGCCAAAACTCATGAAATTACAACAAAAAATTTACCTTACTAAAGAGTACATATTAAAATATTAAAACACCCAGGTTATGTGAGGGCATTTACCTCTTTATTTCAAGTTTTTTAATCTTCCTTATAACTCTGGGACTGTATTTTTTAATAAAAAAAAATCCTTGGAATATAGTGGAAGTTCTACAAAGTTAACCTTGTTTCTGCTTAATGCTTATTTGCCAATTGTCTTTACCATTGTATTTGAAGAGGCATTTTATTGTGCTGATGCACTCTTTATGAAGAATAATAAGAATTAGAGATCTGTAAAGAATTTAATTAAACATTCTATATATTCTGACATCCACCTATGATTTGCCTTCAAAGTACTCCTTTTCTCTTAGATTTTTAGAATAACTGGAAATGAACAGTCCCCTAGTTCCACACAGTGTAAGTATTCAATTCTGTAAGGAATGGTGGAGAAGAAAACAATAAGGCAAAGTAGCCTCTAGGGTTTTCCTTCCCATGCATTCCTTGGTTGTACAGTGATGCAGGTTATTATATTTATATATATATATGTTATATAATATACAGAATCATAGAATCATTATGGTTGGAAAAGACCTTCAAGATCATTGAGTCCAGCTGCAGCCCCATCACCCCCATGCCTGCTAGACTGTGTCCCTAAGTGCCTCATCCACATTTTTCTTGAACACTGCCAGGGATAGTGACTCCACCACTTCTCTGGGCAGCCTGGTCCCAGGCTTCACCACTCTTTTGGTGTAGAAATTCTTCCTAACATCTAACCTGAACCTTCCCTGGCACAACTGGAGGCTGTTTCCTCTTGTACTTTCCGTAGTCATTCTGGAGAATAACTCCCTGCCTTCCTACAGCCTCCTTTCAGGTAACTGTAGAGAGCAATAAGGTGTCCCCTGAGCTTCTTCCTCTCCACACTAAATAACCCCAGCTCCCTCAATGAAACACGAGACAACCGCAGCTGGGGAGATGCAAAGCAGACAAATATGTTCACCCACTGAAACCAGAACAGAAGCAGCAAGAGAATCTTCATTCCGCACAGTTGTCCACCGCTACGGTAATCCCTCTAGTCATTAACAGCGGTGGCAGCAATATTTAGATTGCAGAAAGACTCTACGGGCAAAAAAGATATCCACTATCTAGCATACCAAAAGATCTCAGCTACAGACAAGCTGCCTCATATAAGTGGAATTGAATACTACCACACTGAAATCCTCAGTACCCAACAGTTCGATGAAAAGCTGGAAAACAACCACGTTCTTCAAAGACTTGATATTTAATACTTAACCTGCATATTTAGTTCATTAACACACATCGACATCAGGAAACACATCTGCTGTCTATCCCTAACCATGTTAAGCAGCAAGAAAGACACCACACAGCACAGCACTTACAGTACAGATGTTAACAGAGCAGAAACAGCACACGAAGCAAACAGAAATAAAAGCACCAGTGCTGGAAACTCATGCAATCCCTGCTCATGTATTCACATTTACTCAATCCCTGTCACACCTCATTATTCAAAGTCATCCAGGCAGGTAACTGTTTCTGTTATGTAAATAACAAAGGTCAAGGAAGATTCCAAATGATAACACTTCTTCTCTAGCTACTGACTTTTCTTAACTTAGTGAACCCTACCATTACCATCATTGGTGCACTACATTCTTAAACAAAATTTATAGACTTCCATAAGTCTTTTTTAAGTTATTACATCTAGTAAAATTCATTAAATATTTTAGAACACTAAAATGTGTCCAAATATGCAATGGCTGACACTTCTGAGTAATACCTCTAGTACCACAGCTTGAAACTTAGAAAGGAAATTAACTTTTATAGTACACTGAAGGCAATAATCTCTTATGAAATACAGTTTCAGAACTTGAGGTGGTCACTTTGACTTTTGTTTCTAAGCAAGAGGAAAAACACAGACAGATGGCCCTAGACATGAATTTATTATTATTATGAGCCTACAAAGCCATTAGCTTTTCATGCATATTAATAAAAGGCCCCTTTTGTGGCATCCCTCTTGGAAGAAAAGTACAAGCCCCACCAGTGAACCTTTATGCACGGTCAGGCTTCTGGACAGATTTGTAAATGGAATCAATGGAAAAAAAAAAAAAAAAAGAAAGAAAAAGTCACTTGTGTGGCCCCCCCAAGGCTAATTATCAAGCTTGGCATTTTCCCCCATTTCCTCTGCAGGAGAAGCAACTCTTCATCTTAATGAGCGTAATGATGAGCTTCTTGCCTATAATTGCATTGAATTTAATATAAGACTTTAAATTGTACCATTAGAGGATAAAGCAATTTTTAAGTTTAATGCCATCTAAACCTAAATTTAACTGCCTATGAATTTCAAATCTCAAACAACAACATGGGTTACACAGTTGAGGCTTTTTTTTTAAGTTCCGGATTAATTTGAATTACAGAAGCAGTTGAAATTAAAGGTCCTTTAACAACGTGAAAGAACTTATCTCAAAATATCTGTATGCTTCTGAGAAGGAAAAATTGCATCTAACATTGAGTTTAAGGCCACAGTATATGGCCAGAATAAACAGACAAATAAGCTTTCTGTGAACAGATCCTTACTTTTCACAAATAAATCCCTCCATGTAAATCTGTCAAAATTATTAGAAGGTCCTAAATATCCCCTCACACAAAAGGAAATAAATAAAATGAAGCACAGGCTCAATTGTGTACATAAGCTGTGAGTAGATGTATTTATACACACACACGCACACTCTATTGTGCACCCCATGGCTAACCCCATGGCTACTGTGGAAGGCCAGACCAGCATTAGATCCTTTCTAACTCGTTACTTTTTGTAGGTTATGAGGGAGCTCCTCCACCTGCCCTGTAATCTCGTCAGTTAACGAGGTTCTACTTCCTACGACAAAGCCAAAGGGGTAGGCTGTCTGACACCGTGGCCAACACTGAAGACCCAAGATCTTTCAAGACTGCAGGCTCCTGCAGGCCATGGTGCCCAAATGTGTACCAGTGATGACCAACAAGTACGTGTCACTCAACTACTCCTCTTCTAAAATATTCATTGCAAGGCTACAGGACACAGCGTTCTCTGCTTAGCACTTAATAATAGACTGAATGTAATAAAACGAGATCACAACTATCTAAGCCAGCAAGGTCTCAAGGTCTCATTTCCTCTGCCATGTGTTTGGCTTTGGTCTAGTTGTTTTGCTTCTTGCACTTCAGGTTCAGTATTTAGATTACAAACTCTGTTGTGTGTTTGATTGGTGTGTTTCAACCTATAGATTGAAATATGATTTAAACCGCAAAATCAAAACCAAACATCTAATTAAATAACAATAATGTTGCTTTTAAGTTTTTGGAAGTATTCAGTATTATTTCTAAAGATTTTTAGGTTTAGATTTGACCAAGAAATCCACATAAATAAAAAAACCCACATAACAAAAGTGAGAGCAACACATGAGATTAAAAATAAAAGAAAAAAAAAGAACTTGTATGCCTCTTACTGGGAATAAAAGGAAAATCATGTTTATGAAATAAATAGATATTCAGCATCCATTTGGAATCTAAATGAACTCTTGCTCCTCTTTTGCCCCTCCACACTACTACTGCACAACCAGTATTTTGTTTGCATTGAATTTCTATGAGCCAAAGATACTCCAGATGATAACCTTCATCTTTCCCTGTCCTCCACACAACCCAGTCATGCCTGTTAGTTAGTAGCTATATCAAGACTTAAAGGAAAACTAAAGTAACATTGATGTATATTGCTAATGTCTACTGATTTTTTCTCCTTTCTTTGATCCCTGAAACAAACAGCATAGTTCACAAAGAAAACAAAGCAAAGCAAATCTGCAACTGCAACAACTTATAATATTAAAAATGAGTACAATTTTTTTTTTTGAACTCAGTCATTATACTTATATGCTAATTCAATAGTTGCAAACAGAGCAGTCAGCAGGAAGTATAAAATGGATCCTGATACCAATTACAGAAAACATTTGAAACTGAGAGCTGAGTTCATAATTTGTAAGAGACATCACAGCTATTTTATTGACACACCTTTGGAAATAAGCGATACAAATATAGGAATTGCTTTTGCATTTGGCACATGGGAAATCAGAATAATCCAAATGATTCTGGCACATATGAAATGTTCTCCATCTTCTGTATACATTAAGCCATAAAGACCACTGCTGGGACCAAAACAATATTGGTTTTTCTTTTTCTTCTCTTTTCCCCCACAGGTACAAGCAAGAAGAGAGAATCATGCCTGGTGACAACTGCCTCTTTGGGCAGACATCCCCTAGGCAGTGAACTCAGGCTCTTTAGCACTAGACTTTGACTCTGCTTAAGGGACCTCCTCGCACTGCTGACCTCCCCTGAGGGCCTAGAGAGGCCTGCAGGGAGGCCGAGGAAGGGGAGAGGAAGGGGAGAGGAAGGGGAGAGGAAGGGGAGAGGAAGGGGAGAGGAAGGGGAGAGGAAGGGGAGAGGAGAGAGATGTGTCCCAGCAGGCATGCAGATATGAAGCCTCAGAGCTCCCTGCCTGCTCTCAAATCTAGCTCTACTTTTGATGGAAATAAGGTGCGAAAGGGAGCAGAAGAGGAGGAGGTATAGCAAGGACTGTGTAGTATCTGTATATCAACTGAAACACTAGTAGGACTAAGAAAGCTTTGACTGATAATTTGCCACTTAATAAACGTAAATAAACTTAAAATACTTTTTACAAAATTAAATATAAATATGCAAATATAGTGTCTGGTTATATAATATAGGTCTTAAAAAATATTGCTTGTCAATATTAACGTTTATATGGTATGAAATGCTGAAATTCAGAAACATTAATTCATTTTGATCAATTCAGCTAAAGGAAACATTTTGACACGATCACATAAGAAATCTCATTTCTACTTCTTGATCTAATTAATGTTTTACTTCATGAAACTTGGGGATTGAGCCATATTTTCCATGATTCCTCGTGAGAGTTCCATAATGGATTCTTTTTACCTCTGTTCTTTTTCATTTCATGGGATGCTAACAAGAAAACACTAATATAACACAACAGAAAGTTACAAATATTTTTAAAAGACAAACATCATAAAACAAAAAACCAAGAACGCCCCTCTCCGCAAAGGATGAGTGCCCCACCTACACACACCACTTGGGTGGAAGGTGAGAAACTAAATTAAAAAGTCAAGAAAATGGAGTGTTCTGTAAGAAGGAATGATTTTCCAAAGGAAGAAAGATCACGGAGAGTTTGAGAGGTTTGACATTAAAAAAAAAAAAAAAAAAAAAAAAAAAAAAAAAAAAAAAAAAAAAAAAAAAAAAAAACAGACGTATGCGTGTTTCTTAACAGATTTAAATCTTAACAGTTTCAGGAGGAAGTGATCTCTTTCTGCTTTACATACAGTTACACAGATGGAGAACCCAATACTCCCGCCTGCAGCTCAAACAGCTTATTTGACTTCTTACCTGCTTTTATTTTCAGACTACTCAGAATAAACAAGACCCTCAGTTCAGAAGCCTCACGTTCTTCCAAAGCAAGGAAACAAAGTGAGAAGTGCACTACATCAACAGTAAGTTTTGTAAGGTCAAATGTTTTGAATACATATTAGCTGTTAAAGTTATATGGGCAATTAGAAGTAGCCTTATAAAAAATAACTTTTCCTTGTTAGATGTCTCATCCACCCACTACTGTATTTTGTTTGGAGCAGAGACAAGAGTCTCCTGCTTGCAGCCAGACGTTATATAGACTCCTGGGGCTAACAAGATGTCTATTCTTATCTCGTTTCCCAGTGAAACTACACTGGTGGTATTACCAGAAAATGGTACTGCAGTTGGCACTATATGCACAAAAATACAAAGTGAGACAGTTTGTTTTACCCTTAAACTTCGCTATGTATTTATGTGTATACATTTCAAAATTCAGAATGTATTTTGGATACACAGTAATTCTTTTAAAATCTTACATATTTATGTTTTTGTATTTCAAAATTCAGGATGTATTTGGGGCACTCAGTAGTTCTTTTAAAACGTGTTTCACACATGATTAACACAGAGAAAGACACATTCTATTTAAGGACAAAATTACATAATTCTAAAAATTATAACAAATATAGGAAAAAAAGATGCCAAACTTGTCAAGTTCCCTTTCAGGCTGCTTGCCACATGCCACATCTCCCCCAAAGTGTAGGTTTAAATAATGCTACAATTGCAAACAAAGACACCCAACAGGTAAGAAACACTAGAATTCCAGTCACTTCTATAAACTTAGTTATGCTTCTTGAGAAGATGCAATTTTGATACAGGTTTTAATTACATAACCACATCACTTAACAGGAACCTATTTAATGGGCGACAGGAACACATCCTTTAATGGGCGACCTTGCACCTTATTTGCTGCACACTATTCAACTGTGAGTCTGTAAAGAATTATTAATTACCTCATAAGCTGTTTCTCAGCATGCGTTGAGACTGGATCTGGGTGCTTCCCAACCCTAATTATTTTCCGCTGGCCTTCATCAAGATGAAGATTTATTATTATCTCCATTATACAGAAAGGGCGTTAAGACAAATGCAATATAAGGTTAAAGTATCTGTAATTTGGGGTACCTAATTTGACACAGAGGAGATCCAATTACTTATTCCTGTGTACCACTTTGCATTCCAAATCAGAGCTACTCTCATTAATACAGTTGGTTATACTTCTGAGGGCTTGAGGACGGGAAGCCACAAAGGTTATGTCTGTCCTTGACCTCTTACTTAGCTTATCCTACCCTCACTAGCTGAGATGGCAAAGACTTTTCTGCCAAGTTTCCTAAATACACTCCTTGCAGCCCCATCTCCAACTTGCTACTTCATTTGTCACTAATGGACCTCCAATTCCCCAATCTACCTCTTCACATCTAATGTAATTCCCTTCCTTCTTTCCTAGCCTCATGTCACCAAAAGGAGCCCAGTTCTTTTTCCCTGCATCTCAGGTCCTTATCAGACTCACCCTCTTCTCTCTAAACCAAATAGACTGAATCTCTCATCATTTGCCCAGGTCTGTCTTTAAATGTGTGTCTCACTGATTAAGTTCTCATTTCTTGTTTGTAAGCTATAGATCCTACCATGAAATATGTAGAGTAAAACTGGAGAGAACTGACAGTGCTTCTCTTCCTTAGGATCAAGCTGAGAGAAATGGCATCACACAGGGCATGACCTAAAGAGACCACATAGACATCTGGGACTCAGACTGCCATCTCCACTGAGAAAGCAGGTCTATAAAAACATCATCAATATTTGTAACAACTTTTACAGGTTTTATGACAAGATATTTAAAAGTGCAAATATTTTCATTTCTAAATGCACTGAGGCAATGAGAAACTGTGTACTCCTGGCTGTCCAGAAAAGTAATAAAAGAACACCAGAAAGCATACTTCCAAAGCATATATTCTTATGATTAAATACAAACTGTGAGTTACAAAAGTATAATCAAATATTAAACAAAATCTTACATCCAGATTAAGCATGCAGAACAGAATTTCTTTACAGATTTACTTAAGTAAGAAGCAGCTAACTCTGCCCTGCAACCCCAATGGAGTATGAGGACACACGTACTCAGATGCATACGATAAAGCCCACGGTTATATTGCCATCATCACAGTGGGAACCTCGACTACAGCAAACACTCCCATAGTCAAACACTACAAAACTAAGCTAAGGTTTATCAACCTCCTCCAATTCAAGTCAGTCAATCTCATATGAGATTTTTACCATAATAACATATCAGAGGCATTCCTCAAAGAGAGGCCACTTTGCCAGTAATTCAAACCAAGCACCATACCTAATACGTAAAATGTTTAAGCTGATTCTTTCCTCTGCATTAATCCTAGGATTCAAACGTATTTGAAAAGTATATCCTTTAATTTAGACCATGGGACCAAAACTAAGGGGTTATGAAGTCTGGCATTTCACACTGGCCTTACTGCAGTGTCATAGCTGTAACCTTGTTGCTCTGGCAGGTTCCTTGTCCAATGCTTTTATTTTTATCAAATTAAATTGCAAATCAATGCTAAATCAGCCTTCTGTAATTGGCCATAATGTGACTATCATTAGACAGAAACAGGACAAGTTACATTTTATTTCTGAGAAGTGTAGAGTAGAAAACAAAAGGTTCCTTCCTATCCCCAGTTAAGAGCTTACAGCTGCTTCTGAAGCTTTTTAACAAGAACTTAGCAGAGTTCTCACACTTAAAAATAAATTAGCCTTGACCAGACTAGCCCGTCCCCATGCCTCTCTTCACATCCCCGCAGCAGAAGGCAAGCGCATATTGCATGGCCACAGCACCCGTCAGGCCATCGAGCACCCACACTGACCTCGGGCAATCACTGCAGATCGTCAACAAAAACTGGGGAGAGAGAAAAATTGATTCCCCAGTCAGAAAGACTTGGTGCTGCAGCAGTGCTCCGAGAGCCCTTCACAGTTCTCATGGATGGCCTGGTTTTCATTTTTTCCATAGGTGAGATGTATCAAACTATTAAAAATGCTAGAGAAACATGAGTGGCTATTAAAACTATAGGTCAAATAGCAATTATTTACAAGTGTAAATGTCTGCTGGAATAAATAGGGGCAGAAATGTTGACCCTGTTGTCCTTGGAATTAAAATACTCCTGGATCATCACAGGATGATCACCAAAGGATGATCATCACTCCTCTAACAAAAACTCTGCCTCATGTACTAACTGTAACTTTAATAGGGATACATATCTTAGGAAGAACTAATGCTAAATATATTTTGTATTAATTAAAAAAAAAATCATACCTTACAATAACTAATTGTGGAAGTAAATGTGGCAAAATAAGTTTGAATCAATAAATACTATTTAAACAGAACAGCTATATTTTCTGTTTCACTTTTCTCCCATCTCACATCTGTGTCGTATAAGCAGGGACCAAATTTATTGGCACAACTAAATTTCTCCTTCTGAGTTAGAGATTTTAAATAGTAATATACATGGAAAAGAGCATTAGTAAATGCACTATATTTTTCACTTCTAAAAATATTTTCTTATATATTTAAAAAAAGAAACAGTCTTAAATGCACAATTTGAATATGAACTCTGTATTCAGCACTATATATATATAAAAAAAGGAACAGCTCAAGCATTTCAGCTCCTATATTTAGATTTAGTTTTGCACGATTTAAAAATCTGAATTTTACTTTTAATTATCCAAACCAACGTTTTTGCATTAACTGGGACAAGTGCTAAAAAGCCAACAAACCCCTGCCACATTCACCTCTGTGACTCTAAAACAAAGAAAACCCAGTAAAAGCAACACATTCCAGTAAGCACAGTCTAATTCTTCGCATGCAAACACACACATCTCTGACAAACGGGAAACATCAATTTGCTGTCCACTAAGCAGCCTTAAAACCATGTTATGAAGTGGGAGTTCTCATTTTCCAAAGCTATTATGCTTTGTAATGGAAATGCCCCAATGAAAGGAGTGTCTCACGACTGCAGATGAATTGCACTACATAAGTGAAAATAATTACCGCTGTTCTAACAAATGAATTTGGCTACTTCGACACATTTTATATAATGATAAATATAAGCAGCTGGTGCAGGTGTTCTCAGACAGTGCACCGTATTTCTTTACTACTTCAATTTCCCTAATTTCTGCGCATAATGTCTTGCGCAGTTCTATGCGATGAGAAGACACGAGCAAGCCTGGAGGTTCTGAAGAAGCCAGTTTATATGCAAAACAGCTTGAAGTATATTGCAGATAAGGGAATGGCCCTCTGAAACGCCATGATACATTGCTGTTATTACCACAGAGATGGAGAGATATATCTTAGGACTCCACAGTGGCTAGGAGAAAAGATGGCTATACTTTCAGAAACATAAATACTAATGATGTAAATGGGAGAGTGTACTGCAAGGAATGAATTCCTACATCAGGGGAAATAACAACAATACACTTTAAATACTGGTCTATCTCACAGACCTTTTGGGGGCCTGCTGCAAGCACCAGTGGTCCCGAGCATCAAGTCAGAGACAAATTCTCTTACTACATACAGTAATTATTTCATCAGTGGTCACACACACAGGAAAAAATCTACATTCTTAAAATCATAAAGAGGCACATACAAAAAAAAGTGTTACTTACTCGTCCATACAGTCAACAATTTGTTAATATTTGATATCTGACTGACAGGAGTTCTTACTCCTTTTTAGAAGCATCTAAAATCTACGTCCATCAGAGAGCTGTGCCCAATACCATCTTCTTGCTGCAATATTCAGACTACAGGCTTCCCTGCAAGCACAGGACAAGGAAGTATTCATGCCCTGCGATCCTCAGAATCACACATTTACATTTTAATTACAAATGGGGTTACTTCATCAGATATTTATTCAGCATTTAGATGAAATACTTAGTTTGCCACAGCAGTTGCATTTTTTTTCTTCATTTGTTTTTCCTGATATAAATGAATTTTCTATCATCCTCTGTTTTGCCTTCTGCAAAACGTCATAGATGCCACATGTCTGCCTGCATTTAGACATAGGCAGACAGAAAGGCGAAGAAGAGTTTTTCTCCCTGGAATTTGCCATGCACAATCACAGAAGCATCCCAGAGAGACTGCTCATATCGGACAGTGTTCTCACTGCTCTGCAATAAGTTTTGATGAAAATCTGTTCGGTTTCCTTCAAGCTTACATGCTAGACCTCTGGTAGATCCCTTTTATAAGCTTAAGGAAAATGAGAGAATTTGCTCTGAAAATATTTATAGAAGATACTCTAAGGAGGAACAAGAAACACGACTTGAATGCTGGCCAGAGGCAAGCAGCGATTCAATAAAAACCCTGGATGTACGTGAAGCGGATCTGAAGAAAGATGCACACAGAGAAAGGTACAGAAAATTGAGTTCTGGAGTGAAAATGGTCATCAGGATTAGCCTTCTCTTTGTAAACACAGGACACCGAGACACCCTGGATAGAGGAAGAAAATTGATCTTATGTGGCAAGGGAGAGAGCTCAACAGTTCCATACTGTAGTCCAGATGATTGTTAAGTTACAAAACAGTGTTACCTCTGTGTTTGAACCTGCGGTTTGAAGTGTTAAACTCAAAACTCAGCCTGGGCTCAGTCTACATCCAAGCTGAAGAATTAGCTCTTTTTCTGTTATGCTGAAACAAAACATGGTACACAAATACATGTGAGCTAGATTTTATGAAGCCTGGGAGCTGGTTTATTTTCTTAACTATGTCTTTTTAAATTCAGGAAGGCCTAATTGCCCAAGACACTTATTTGATGTGTAGCTTCAATATGAGCAAGTTAGCATTTTCTCTAATGAAAGATCAGGCTGCTTCTAGTTTGATCTGAAATAAAATTGGACTATTTATCTAATTGCTGTTTATTTTTAATTGCATGAGAAAAACATTACTCTGCTTATGCAAATGCAGACATGACAGAGATTTTCTTTTTTAAATAATTTCTTTTTATATTGATCTAAAAAAGCCCTTAAAAAAGGCTAAAGTTTCTTGCCACCTTTTTCATTTCTACAAGACAGGCAGAGGACGTGAGACTCACACAAACTTTAAGTGATTTGCTCCGGGATCTTTTTCACCACTTTATCACAGACCATTCTCATTTATACCTTCCATGTCCTTAATAAAAGCCTTTCCTTCTGATCCTACGAGCAGTGAGGAAAAGCAGAGTGCAATTAATTGTATTGTCTCTCTATATAGTTTTTTAAGTCACAACAAAATTGTTTCTTTCCAACACTTAGTGAGAATAGGAAATAAACCACTTGTTATTTTCTTGGTAACTTCTTTGCTTATCAGGCTACATGTGTACCAACCTTATAAAGTAAAGCTACGGTCCAGCTGAAAAGAAGACAGCTTTATTCATTAGGGTTTGGGCTTCCTGATTTTGTTCTCAGTTCACAGATATAAGGGCTAAATCACCTAATGCAGGGACACTGCATTAGAGGGAAGCTTTTCCCTCTTTTGCTCATAAGAGTTTAATGGATGCAATTTGGCCATTCTACTCAGTGACTGGATTTGGAGCCTGCTAATTTCAATAGTCACAGCAGTAACCTCCCAGCAGGAATTTATGCAGTGCTGCTATATTAAATCCATGGATACAGCACATGAAAGTATTCCAGGGAGATCAGACTGTACTTAAGCATAACTTCATGAGGTGAGGTTGGCCATTTGAGCGGGCAGGACTATGAGAATTTACAAACCTTTAAAATGTATTTTTTGTTAATAAACACTATTGTTTGCGCCCTTCCTTTATTTTGATTCCTCTCCTCAGAACTAGTCTCACTGCGCAGTCAGCAGCGCTTCCCAACGAGTTGTTTGGTTCAGCAAGCGGAACGGTCGCTACCGTCACCGTCAGGAAAAGGCGAGCACACGTGTTAGGAAAGCGGTTGGAAGAAAGATACATCTATTGTGCTACTGATTTTGACATGATAGGCTGTTCTAGAAGAAGTATCTTTGGAAATCTATAGACCCCAATCCAGTGCCACTCCAAAACTGTTAATTATTGTCATGTACAATCTCAGTACAGATTCGCAAAGAGAAAGAAGTTTTCTTGTGTTTATAGCCATGGTTTCCTTAAGTCTTTCAGTTCCCCTGATCTTCTGATCAAGAAAGCTACAAACTTCACGGGCAAGATTAAATCAGTCTATATTAATTGGAGGGCTTAAAAAAAAAAAAAATAAGTAAGCTATAAAATCATTTAGCACGCTAGAAAACCAAGATGAGGTGGTTCTCTGTACCATGTCACCCGGAGCACAAGGAATGCAGAAATGCATGATCCTTGCCTAAAGAGCAAGTAGACCTGAGAAAGGGAGAAGAAAAGGTCTTTGATTAGCTTAAGGAGTGGTTCCACAGTACAGATTTAATTCAGTTAATGACCCAAATTCAGGCTGTCTTTGAAAGATGGTCCTGTTCTTCCCCTATAAACCTGACATTATGTTCCGACAATTGCAAATTGAAACTAGCCCTGATGCAACTGCTAATACACCCCACAGAAACTAGCCAGGTAGAAAAGAATCATTTTAATTCCTTAAAAGAGGCAGATACCAGAACCAGAGGTGCTGTAAGTGAGAGCTCAGCTCTCCACTGCCTGAGGAGAAGGAAGTACAGGACTGTCCCTTCTGCCAACACCCTGCAATACTGCAGGGTAAAATGCATTAGAAAACTTCCCCTTTAGCAGAACAAACCTGTTTTTCCCTCTCGTTTGTTTACATTTGTCTCTTATAAACATTAGCAACAGTGTTTGCTATAAGGCCACTGCGAATACTTTTCTTTGCATTATATCACAAACTAAGACAAATTAATGGTCGTCCTCACCAACCTCCCCCTTTATTTCTCCTGCTCTCTGGAACACATTGCCACACTTTCACACAAAATGCAGCCCCTATAAGCATTTTTCTTGGCACGCTACCAGTAATCAAGTTCAGCCTGCCACTTCCAAAGTTAAGAGTACGAAACTCTCTGCATCATCAACATCACAAAGTCTTCTAAAAGCTCTCTTTTTCTTTCCTTACTCTTGAAGCATTTTAGGCAGGTTTCATGTAAGCTGCAACGTTGCCCCGAGCTTACCGGGCAGCAGGGAGCATTTCGAGGCTCCAGAAGACCTGGACAACATTTAGCTCACTGCAGACTCCACACTGGGATAAAGAAATGACAGCAATAAATCTTCTCAGTTTCCCAAATTAAAAAGATAGCACCATGTGGGAGAAAAAGGGCACTTTCTTTGAACTTTCAAGTAACAGTTTTTTCTATAGTATTTGGCATGCATTATTTATAATCTCATTTGTATTTCAGTCACTCCGCATCATACACATAATGTGGGCATGCATAGAAGGAAACAATTTTGCAAAGAAACCTGTATTTGGCAACCACACAAGGAATGGAAAGTGAATTCTTTTCTAGTGATATTCTTAAAAGAAGAGTTAAAAGTGCTTTAATTTTAGTCCAGCATTAAATTTACACTGTCCTGGAACACTGACTTCTGGAATTAAATGAAAATCATTACAGGGTTGAAAAGGATATTGCACTTAACTGTGACATTTTCATGGCCTGGCCAGTTGAGTACTAGTGGCCTGTAAAAAACATTCGTTAGCCAGATGTAACAGAGAGCACTTAAAAGGTCATTGCTGTAATTTATTGCAAGCTGAAATCTCTGTGATTCCCCAACCTTTTCCCCCAAACACTCAGTTCTGCGGTTCCACTTGTTTTACTGAGTAAATCATTTAAATGAGTTAGAAAATTTCAGCACAAAAACCACAGAGAGGGCTCATGCACATGAGGCATCTTGCACCTCAGGCATACCTGTACACGTTCCTTTCTGGGATGTTCAAACTGTTTCTCTCAACATAGATATATGTTGTACCTGGCACACATTTCTATCAACAGTTTTGCATAATTCTTATTTTTACAGAAATATAAGGAGAGTAGGTCTCTAAATATTGCTTAAATATCTTACCAGGAAGCTTAAATATTTGAGTAGATTATCAAAGAGCCTGTACTCTGAACTGGCAATATAAGCTGCTTTTTGGGGCAACAGTATTATCTTCCTCTTAAATTCTGTCAGAATTTGTATGAAAACCATCTTCTCTCACTTTGTTTTCCACCTGAAATTTTGGGGAGAAACACAAAGTGCAGGATTCCCTCGTCTAACCACAGGTACCAAACCCCAGTTTGCAGCAGCTCACGCACGGCCTCCCACAGCCTTGGGATGCTGCTCCGGAACAAGCCGTCGCCAGGCGGCCACCTCGAGCGCGCAGGGCCACTGCAGCAGCACAAGGGGCCAGTGCGGCCCCGCGCGAGTTACCTGGCGGGAGCCTCTTGCAAGGCCGCGGGAGGAAGGCTTCGGGAGACCAAGCTGAGGGGTCCCCCCGGCAGCTGGAGAAGATGCACGGAAAATGGCAAGGACTTTAAAGCACCTTCACCATTTCAAAGCATTTGATCTCCACTGCAGTCAGACGCGTGCTGCTGCATACACCCCATCCCGCACGTGCGTTTTATACGCACACATCTATTCAGTGAAGATCCAGGGGTAGCCCAGACACACAGCCCAGGTGTAGGGGCTTGGCCTGGATTCCAGACCAGGTCACCTTCTTTTCCAGAGCACATACACAGATTTTCCAAGCCCTCCACATACCTAATCAAGACCAGCTGCCCCACTGGTTTGGTATCCCAGTCAGAAAAAGGGAAGAGGAAGGATTACTCCACAAGTGGGCAAATCTTTTGGGCAGCCCTTGTTACTGCTCCGTGTCAAAGAATCACTAAACAGATTAAAAAGATAAAAATAAATAAACTGCAATGGAAAGATACTTCTTTGGGTTGTGAAATCATATACTTGCCAATGAGTAGATGCAGTTTCCTTGGTAATTCTAGCTGTAGTAGAACTATCCCCCCCATCTTTTTTAAAGGACACAATTAAACTCTACTGAGCGCTTGGTGAAAGGGAATGTGGAAGTTACTCTGCATGCTAAATTGGGTTATTACACAGTGAAGTGAACTTAGAAAAGACAATTTGGAGCTTTTTCAGTAACAAAATGTTCCCCTGCACTGTTCTCTGCCACAGGCTTTATGGAAAAATGTTTGGCAACTCAAAGAATATTAAGGCATTATGTGTTTTAAATGAATGGGGTGTGTTGTCCAGATCAATGAATAATTGTTTGTCCCTTGAAGGTTTGTGCAGCAGCAGCAGCACTGAAATGTCTTTGAAGCTTCCAACTTGGTAAGAATTCCTGTTGAAATTTATCGTTAGGCATGAAAAATAAACAGTAAAAAACAGAGCCCAGATTTTTATTCCAAAAGCTCCAACTTCAGAAAAAAAAACTAATGCTCTTAGACAAAGAGTAAGTATCTAGATCCTTTGCAGTAAAAGACCAGCACCTCAGTGTCCACTTTACAAAACTAAAGGTGTGGGGAAAAGCATCAGTCATTCTACTAAAAGAACAAACTAGATCCCCTAACGTGACCATGTGATGCAAGAGGCATCATGGGCAGACAGGCAAAAGAACAGTCTTATGTTTTATACACAAGTTGAGGAAATGCTGAACATTTCTAGGCTTATCTGAATTTGTGCTTTAAAATGTATTCCTCACTGTTCACATCTATTTCTGCTACGTAATCACAGATACGGTTGTTTCAGGAAAATACATGAAGTAAATGTAAAGGAAACTTTAATTTCTACTATCACATTTCACTTTAATTCCATTTTTTTTTTTTTTTCAGAAAATCCCTCAGTGATAGAAACTCACCATGGTATCAGGTCTCTCAATAGGAAAAGTACAACAGCCACAACAGAGCTTAAATGATACTGTTAATTAGTTCCACCATGCAGTACTAAATCCTTTTTCAAGTGCAGCAATGTCTTTGAACTACTGGCGTTTGGATTTCAGATTTCTTTCTCACAGTTATTGCTTCAAAATATTATATATATGAGCTAAGTTTTGTGCTTCCTGAAATGAAAATCATTCTTCGAATATTCAGGTGGTGAGGTCAGGGAGTTAATATGAAAATAACTCATTCCAAAATACGACTGTTCGTGTTTTTTGATATGCTAAATGCTGTTCCAATTGGACTGCAGCTCCTTTGGGAAGATGGACTGCAGAGCTGTTATTTTTAGAATATCTGCACTATGAAAACAGGAAGCATAATGAACATCCTCGCCTCTTGAACTTAAAATAAGGTCAGAGTTGGCACTGATGGAAGCTCACGCAAGGAGCTCGGCACAACACAGATACTCTGCTTCACTGTTACCATTCCCAGTAAAACGCTCAGCACTATTACTTAATGCTGTAGCACATCCTTACCAGCCACTAATGGAAGCCGGGCAAAAAAGCCTCAGACAAAACCCCTCAATCATCCACTAAATACATGTGTCCGGGTTCGTGTAATAAATTAAACTAGATATAAATATTCATAGCGGAGTGTCTCTTTCTGAAGTCACCTTTCCAAATAAATAACACTCAAGAAAAATTATGAGCAATCAACACTGCCATAAAACAAAACTATTTAGAGAACAAAATCTGGGAAAAAAAACAAGTTGGCAAAACTACTTAAAGCTCTGCATGTCCTCATGCAGACCCAGTGCCACAGTCAGACACGAGAAACAGAGGTCTTTAAATTAATAGAGAAGCAGATCAGCTGAACGTTCATATAGCAAAACCCCTCAGAGTTCAGGTAACAACTCCCAGTAGCACCGTTGTGCGCAGTGGGATACTACACGCTCCCCAGGCACTTTTGGTTTTTTTTTCCTGTTCATTGTGACCAAACAAATTAGCCTTCAAAGTAAAAACTCATTTTGTTTATAAATTTGGATAGAATTAAATTGCAAAACATCTTGGCACCTATGCCACAGGTTGATTTATAAAATCTTGTTAACACCAGTCACAGAATCACAGAGTGGTTGATGTTGGAAGGGACCTCCAGAGATCATCTAATCCACGCCCCCTTCTCCAGCAGGGACACCTAGAGCACGTGGCACAGTCTCGCCCTCTTTACAAGGAAGGACAATTTCAACCATGAACATTGTTGCATGAGATGCACTTAACAGAAGCTTGAGAAATTCATCCACTTAACATTTGAGCCACTCTCTGGAAAAACAATAACCATGTATCAGGGTGCAAGAAGCATGCAGACTCCGTGGTGAAAACTGGAGAATAAGCTGCTTTAATTAGTGTCATGGCACCAGAAGCAGGATCAAAATGCTAACGAAGTGACACTCAAAAAAAAAAAAAAAAATTGTTCCTCATAATACTTAATCTTACTAAAGTCTAAGGCATCTTTTTTTAAAGAAATCAATAAGAAAAAAAAAAATCACATGCAGCAGCAGTTATCTCCCTTTCTCGTTCTTACAGTCCCTTACACACACAGGTATAGGAACAGCTCCTGAAATGGTAGCATGAGGAAAAAAAAAATAAAAGTGAGTAAAGTATCCCAGAATACTTGTGCAGGTTGTATTTCAGAATGGTGTAAGTAAAAGAAAAATCAATTGGAATTGCTTATAGTTACTCAGACTGGCTAAACAATCTCTCGCCTTAGTCCACAATGACAAAAGGTTCATACAATAATAAAACAATCTATTAAAGCCTGTCGAGAAAGCATTAGGGATATTTACTGCAGACTAGAACATAATATATACGACAGATCGATAATCATCACAACACCGCATCCCGCTGTGCTATATAAATGGTGTTGGTAGTCAAGGAGGAATTATAACATATACATGTCCACTTTCACATACATGGCAAAGGACACAGATTAATGTGATAACAATTACTTGAGATTTATTCAATAAAGAAGAAAACATTAAAGATTTTTTTAAAATTCCACACGAAAAAAGAAATATTTATGACAATAATTTTAAAAGCTGTACAAAAAAATGTATCATACTTTAATTTAGCATAGTTGACACCTTATGTATATTAAAATGCCCCAAGAAGGACATCTTCATTTATCCAATCTATGGCCCAAATGCATAATTTTATAATGATGGACTTACTATCATGTACTCTGCATATATAAAAACAAAACTCACTATGCAAAGGCCCAAGTTAAAATCACCTTGAATACAAGCGTACCATATCATTCACGTACATCTGTCGATTAATCTGTCTTTATTAAATGGAATAACAAGACATTTGAAGTTAAATAATCTTTCAATATATTTTATTGCTTATACACCTGTTCCTTTAAAAAAATACACCAGCGATTTTGCCTTTATGTATTTATTTAATTTAAGTCAAAAAAGTTGGTATTTGCTAAGCTAGCACAGACGTATCAATTGTGTGATAGTTTTCCTACACATTTTTCCTACCCAGGAATTTTCTGTGGCACAAATGAAGTATGTGCTGTCAAGTGTCAAATTTTTAATGACATACATATAAGATTTAGAAAACGCTAAGACTACAGTTTCAATCTTACTCATATTTTGTCTGAAATTATCGGAAGAATAAGAAATTAAGGAGCTATGCTCCAAATTGTATTCTATTTGCATGCCCTTGAGCCAGACATCATCATGGAAGCTGCACAGCTACTCAAAATCCTGTCAGCTTGGGCATTTCATGGCAAGGAGTGTCATCCTGAATTTCCAGCTTGAGCTTACTACCAGGTCAGGAGCTACTACCAAGAAAATAAAGTATTTTAACAGAATGGCTAATGATATGAGTTCTGACTGACTGCTTAGGCCTAGATGTCGGGCGGTTTAGTGATAAGTGTGTAAGAATAAGCTCTGGCAAGTGAGCTATTAAGTCAGCAGAGAGAAAACTTAATTCCACTTGACACTACCCCAGGCAAAGTGCTGGTGTCAAAGGTTGACCTCTTCCTATAACCCTTTCCATTTCCTTAAGTAATAGCCGTTTCTCTGAGTGTCCTTCTTCCTCTCCCCAACTTCCAGACTTCCTTTCTCTTTGGAGATGTTTCCATATTGAAGAGAACAGGAACTTGTCCGAGTCCCTCCAACTACTCTGTTCAATGTTTACCACTGAGTCTACTTGCTCCCAAACATTTACACAAGGTTTTTCCCCTGCCTCAGAACTAAACAATACCTACTTCAACATGTATTTTCTAAGACAGTGATGGCCTTGTTGAGAGAAATATCCTCATAATGAAATTTTAATTAGTTAATAATAAAAAATCTGTATTTTTAAAAATGTCACCTTCCACTATTGTATTAACTGGATTCTCTTTTCTGGTTTTCTTTCTCTCTTACTTTTACAAGTATATATTGTATATGTATCTTTAACATCCATAACTACATAGCAATTTACATTTGGAATAGAATGACTCTCTTGTTTAAAAAAAATCATTTCATAAGTGAAACATAGAGCATTCAGTACCAGATGAAGAATGAATGCAAAAACAATGAGGTAACAGTGAACTTGCTTCCAGTACCACTTATTTATATATTTATTCATGTTCTGTGTTTTAGGGAATTACAAAGCCCCTGGTGCTGAATAATTCATGATTTTTATTAGAATTCTTTCTGCATTTTTCTACTGCAGGCAAAAATACAATTTCCAAATTGCAAACAGTTGACAAAGGTCAGGTTTGCATCAGGGCCATCACCTTCTTTTTACTTTTGGGATGCAAGCATAACAGAGAGGATAATGGCTCTTCCCAGAGGAAAATATCATTAGGTGTTTTTTAATAGCAAGTATACAAAATGCTAACGTTGCGTATGCACTTTCAGCCCTCTGTCTACTGGAAAAGAAACAAAAAGGAACCAAAACAAAGCACTTCTTTTGCTCAGAAGGGAGGAAAGTTAATAATAGTGCTGATAATATATTTTTTGAGGCAAAATTGAATGCTACTTATGTTGCTACTGCTTCTGTTTGGAACTAATGCAACAGCTTATTCTAAATGAACAAACAGATGCAATTGGTTTTATGAAAAGCCACCGCCTTCTTGTTTTCCTCTAAGATTTAAGTATGGCTTAAACCAATGCCTTGGAAAACTGGCCTCTACTTTCATTCTTAATAATACATGATTTACCACTGACTGTTTTTTCTTCTTATAACAGCAAGGCTTTCCTTTATCTGGTACTCCAAGTGGAAGGTGCTAACAGAATACAAAAGCTAGTAGTGCCAAGTTTCCCCTCTCCTTTTTTTTTTTTTTTAAACACAGTTGAGAAATAACCATCAATATAAAATTCTCAAAAGACTGGTTAGATTTAAAAGCTACCTATATCCCTCAGAAATCAAAGGTCTTTGTCTTTTTCATTTTATCTTGGCAAAAAGTAAAACAGGCCTGGAAAATTGTATTTGTACCTAAAAAAGAATTTTTCTGTTGCAAGTTCTGTAAAAGACAAAAATAAATCCTTTAAGGCCAGTGAAAGATGCAACATAGAAAATGTGCGAGAGGAAGGGCGCATGGAGGACAGGAACCATGCACAAGTTTTCTGGGAGGCTCTGGCAGCACATCACCTAAAATGCTGTCATAAAGCAATGCGGCGAGGGCATCACATGCAGCAAGAGACCTCTCTCCCCGGCCCTCACAATACATGCGCAATCTCCTGAAATCGTGACACAAAAATATTAAATTGCATTTTCGTATATACCTTCTCTTTGAAACATGTATAATTGCGCAAGACTGATGGAAGAGTCCTTGGCAATGATTCATCGGGATTCAGCACAGGGCAATAAATCAGTGGGGTCATTCTCCCAACCCATCAGAGTGGCAACCACATGGCAACAAAACTAAAATGATGCCCAGACATCGCTCCTACTTCATAACGTCCAAACTACTGATTTCTAACCAATATCAGCATTTCTGCAGGCTGCCAAAGAATTCATGAGGTGAAGCACAGACCAAAAGACAGAAGAAAATCTGAATGTCAGAGTAGGGAGGATGACGAAAGTGCATGTTTGGATGAGGGGGTGGAGACTGTCTCACTACCTGAATTTTGTTGAAAGTCACTATTTTAAGCCAAGTTGCCTGCAGGAAATGGATGAAAAATAAGACTAAGCAAGCAGTGATTTCTGAGGGTTCTTGGTCCATTGGTAAAAATACCTAATGAAGGCAAAAATATTATTTCTCGACCATTATGTTATCTCCTTTCTCTTCACTATTTCTCTGCAAGTACTTAGTAAAACTGTTGTTCAAGCTGAATACCAGTAGACCAAGTCCACTACTATAAAAAGTTTTAAAATACTCTGCATTAGGAAATAGTTAAAACTCACAATTCTATACTCTCCTAGTAACTGACCAAAAGATAGATGGTGAAAAACCAGAAAGTTTCATCCCAGGAGAACAGAGATAACAAGAGAAGGGAAAGACATGAAATGAAGGCTCGGTTTTCCTTTTCACCTTGATTAGCCTCTACACTCTTTACCCTTCCCTGCAGTGCATGACCAGTGTCATGCACTGCTTGGGTTTTGGAGGGAGCATGCTATTTCTACATGACCAATAGTCTCATTTTGTTTTCATGCAGAAGATCACTCAATGTGTCACTGATTTTCAACTTCGCAAATTTTTAACTTGGGGTGATGATATTTAATTAGAAATTATGTGAATGAGCAACTAGGTAGTCATTCACTTCTCACATGGTTGGAAACACATAGTTAGATTCGATATTGTTATTTCATTCACACCATTTAATTCATAAACATTCACGTTACTCTAGCTTTGACATGCAACTCCCACATTGGCACCAGTTCTACACAATTCCATTCTAAATTTCAGTTGAAGACTCATTTGCCCACTCTCATATTTCCCAGAAAACTGACTGTAAACATCCATTCTAACCATGTATACACCCCTTACAGAATTTAATTTTCTCCTTGCAGATAGAAAAAAAAACCTGCAGGAAAGTAAGGAGTGTTCCTAACCTTTTTAATCTATTTTTGTCCACTTTTTTTTTTTTTTTTTTTTTTTGATAGTAATTTACTCCATGAATGCCAGCTGCAATTGTCTGGCTAACGTGGTTTCAGGAATGAAATGATGAAATCTCTAACTAAAATGGGAAAAGAACAAATTAGAGAGTATTTAGAAAAGTTAAATTAGAAGCTTAGAGATTGTTCAGCTTGATTCATTTTTATCTTATTTTTTAGATAATCAAAAAGGTGCTTGAAGCAATCTCAGACCCTCTCTGAGAACTGTTGCAGATGGGCTGTTGCAGTGAAATCTTAAATATGGGGAAGAAGAGAAGCTGATGGTTTGAAGGCCAAACATTCTAACTTCACTGCCTGGGAAAAAAGTAATAGCATTTGGAAGTGCAAGATGAGCAGCAAAACAAACACTGTCAATGTAATTTTCTTCTGTAAGGGAGCAGCAGAACTTACAGATGGGGAAGAAGCAGTAGATATCATATTTTGACTTTAGCAATAATTGTAATACTTTTTCAGGTAGCAATCTCATAAGCACTAGAGAAAATGGGGCATCAAGAAACTGTTTTATTGGCTTGCAGAAACAATCATCAGATAACTGTTTCTAGTGCACTTTGATATTTATATTAATCACCATCCAGGTAAACCTACATACAACAGAGTCAGGTGCATGCCGGAGAACAATGTTAGAACTCAAAATGACCCAGACCAATTGAAGAAATGGTCTCAAACAATACCACATGCTCTACTTGAACGTATAAGACTTGGAAAGATAAATGAACCGCTGTTCTTCACTCATCTCAAAATGCTTTACCTGGTTTCCGACACCAAGAAAGGAGAAGTGCTATGACTCAAGTGAAGAGGATGCAAAACACAAAAAACAAAAAACAAAAAAAAAAAAAAACAAAGAAGAAAAAAAGATCAGAGAACTGGAAAACGTACCCTACAAAAAAGAGTAAAAAAAAAGTAGGTTTGAGTAAATAAAGGGTTGTTGCAAAGAGTATAGGCATAATCTATGCACAGCAGTAAGTGATGGACATTAAATGCAGCCAGGAGTCACTTTCAGTCCTAGGGAAGATTTTCAAACAGCAGAGATAATGAAGCTAGGGAGCAGACTGGAGAGGCTGTGATCAGCTCAAAGAAAAAGTAAGAAAAGAAAAATCTGTCAAGAATGACACAGCTTAGTTGATGCTTTGGTAAACAGTAAAGGAATCAGATTACCCTTCAAGATCCCCCTCCTCTCGCTCTTGTTGCTTCTGCCTTTTAAAGCAGCATTACAAAATACAGTCTCACAGAAAACTTTGACTTTCCTCTACAAAGTCTGAATCGTGATTAACCTGCTTTTGAAGTACAAGTCACATTTACAACAGAAAACATGAGGATATTAAAGAAGAGGTCCCTTTTCAAGCGAAACGCTAATCCCAGCATCCCCATGTATCCCGCCTAGGCTGCGGATCAAGCGCCTCGCATCTGCGAAAAACATCCACATCTTCAGAGCAAACCAGGAAGGTGATAAGGAGCTACTACGATCTCAGACATTAGGAAAACTAGGTCTAAGAAAGTAAACTGGCTAGCTTTAGATTATGGAGGATATTGTAGAGTTGGGACTGAAGTCCAACTCAACTGGCTTACTTGACAGTAAAAATTACTGGGAAAAATAAACTGATAAGAGTGTCAATAAAACTGAGTATTTTCCTTGGGTGAAGGCTAGTTCGAACGAATTTCCTGTTTGCAATAGCCTGGTATTTTCTTTTAAAATTATCATATGCTTTGTTCTATAATCTTTAAAATGAAAAGTTATATTTTTTTCCATTCAAAATCTGTTTTTTTAAAATAAGTTAGAAATGCATTTAAATTCTGAGAAATGTACAAAGATCAGAAAGGAAATATAACTATACAGTTTTTCAAAACCAAAGGGTTTCCACTGACTTCCTATCCTTACA
This sequence comes from Crypturellus tataupa, assembly GCA_034781795.1. Taxonomy (NCBI): domain Eukaryota; kingdom Metazoa; phylum Chordata; class Aves; order Tinamiformes; family Tinamidae; genus Crypturellus; species Crypturellus tataupa. Next base: position 607,422 of record JAWLRI010000147.1, read on the forward strand.
ATGCCACTCTAAATTTGGGTGACTGTTTTTTTTTTCTTTTATATTACTTTCTTCCCTTCTACTCCAGCAAAAGCACAAATTTTAAGCTGCAAAGTCTCTCCAGAGAAGAATATACTTTGCTGAATACTTATATGCGATGTGGCTTTAAGGCTGCCAGGCTTTAAGATTTTTTTTTGGACTGAATTTCCATTTCTAAGTTGCCAGGCTATTTGGGTCAGCATCCGATTGCCACATTCACTGATCTTGTAGTCATGCTGGTCTATGGATATTGGCTGGACAAGGTAGTCTCTCTTATTAAGCCAACTACTATATTTGGAAAAAAAAAAAATCTGATAAACTTTTTGGAACACAATAGCAGAAAAAGCTTTTCCAGTACAGTTTATGTATTACTGCTTTGTCATACAAGCCCTTTCGGTGAAAGAAAAAAAATTTCTTCCAGATTATTTTTTTCTCCCCTCTCAGTTCTTAACACAACCCAGTGTTTCCAAGTTAAGTTAAAATCTGTCTTTAACTGTACTAAGATAATGACAAATGCAGTTGCATTTGAGGAATTGCTTCACCGTAGTTCATTTTAGCTAAGCCTTAATTTTGAAAACAAATTATAGGGGGTAATAGACACTGTGTAATTATTGATCTCATAACCGCATGCTCCTTGAGTCCAAACTAATTGTGTAGGTCACTGGGAATCCTTCTGCCAAGCTGCAGTTGAAACCAGTAGCAAAAGTCACATCAGGAGAGCAAAGTGCTCACAGTGAGACCAGCTAAGGCTTAAAAAGAGAAATGTCACAAGGTTCCTAGATCAATTCAGAAATGGAACTAAGACGACAAGGAAGACAGCAGAAATCTTGTTGAGGAGTGTTTTGGGGGTTTTAAGTTAAGTAGGTGTTTTTAAGATTAAGTCTTTAAGACAGCTATCTCAGAAGACAAGCATTGTTTATACATCAAGTAAACACCTTACCAGAACAAGGCATCTTCTCCTTTCACAGAGAAGATGCATGATATTGACCCTAAATCCAGGCAATATTTTATGAAGCAAAAATACAAAATAAAACAGAATAATCTTTTTTTTTTTTTTTCCATACTAAACATCCAGTTACTTTGGAAAAAAAATCACCCCAAAGATTAATTCTCAGCACAGTGAAATCAGGAGGAAAGTGTATCTCAACAATGTACAAAAACGGGTTTTGAACGTTTAAAGTTGTAATTATGTGAGTGACTGTTTAAAGCACCTAACATGGGCAGGCGATCACTGTAACTGAGATGACCAGTGAAGCTGCAGTGGACTCTCACTCGCAGTTTTTCAAAACCTGAGTTTCTAGTGTAACTTCTGTGTAGTGTTAGGCATTATTTATTTTGTTATTTGACTAGTTAACACTGATACAATGTGGCTCATGCTTTCCTAAAATAAAATTTATTTTTATGCATGAATAAATTCTGCAAAGACATTTACCATCCCAAAAGAGGGGAAAAGACTTCTAAAACATTTATAACAGGGAATGAATTTTAAACACCTATATCTCTTACATGTCTTTTAAAGGTCCCTACATTCAGAAACAAGAACTTATGCAGGTGAACAAGTCTACTCTTGAGGTTCAGGTATGATAATTTTTATCTCAAAAACTTTAGTATTTTTTATTTTAATTATGTCCTCTCAGTCTCCTGCTGTTCATATATTCTGCTTTTAAACCCATATGAGTAGGTATGATCATCTTCAGTAGTCGTTAGGAGAAAAAGAAAATGCTTCACAGACCACCTAGAATATTTAATTAAATTGTCAGTCAAGGTCCCCCTAGTGGAGTTAAAATGTCATAGTTATGAACTGCTGTTCACAATCAAACCTTCGCACCAGAACAAAACTAACTTGCAAGAAGGTCAGCTGAAAATCAATGGGAATTCTGACCATCCAGGATAGTCATGTCTGCAATGATTATTTATTATGCCCACAAGTACACTGACTATGCAAGTAAGATAAGTATTCAAGTTTCATAAAAAGAGTAATTTTGAATGCGTATGAGCAATTCAGTATCTTAGAACTTAACCCAAATTATGTATTTTTGGCACGTGCCGAATTACTGAATACATTTCAATTCTACATCAATAAATTCTAATGTGCTATGCTATCATTCTTTGTAATTATACGTAAGGAAAAAAGAAGAGTATATATGGTTCCAATTTTTTGTCTGAAGAGATCTGAATAAATCACCTCAAAATAACCTCCCTCTACCCCCGCAAAGATCTGCTGAAACGTATGATTGTGGATCAGTCTGAAGCATTTGATTTACATCCAAATAACTGGGTCTGATTCTCTACTTAATACCTCTGTTCATGTCAATGGCAAGCAGGCATAACAATATTCATAGTGTTGTATTTGCTAACAGCAATGTTGATGGGCTTCAAATCAGATACTTTGATGACTGTGTCTCACTATTAACTGAGTCATTAAACATGTTGGACCAGCTTCTGACCAACTATTAATGTGGTGTGTTTGTAAGTATTAAACAGCTTTATGAAAACAGACATGTGTGGAAGGCTTTTCTGACTTTAGCAAAACACAAATATTAGGGAAGATGACTAAAATATCAAATCTTTCTTCAGGCAACCATCAGAAATAGATGATGTAATCACAGTTATCTTTATCAGAGGTTGAAATAACTGGCAAATTTCCCAAACACACATATTCTGAAATATCATGCTTGGATACACAGAGACACCTTATTCAAATAGGGTTTTCAAGCTTTATGGCACACTGTGCCAACGTGTGCAAGTCCAAGTGCTGCACGTGCTCCTCAAACACCTTTTACTAAACATCAGAGTTTTGGCCTCTGAACTATGGTTCTGTTCAGGTTAAAAGTAGCTTAAACTATAAATGGTGACTCCAGATTACAATTATCCCATGCTCTATCCATCTTGATATAGTCAAGTGTATACATTCAAAGTGTAGCTAAGCTGTGTTGGAGCCATCGCATGCATCTGAAACACTGGCATTTACATGTCCCTGTTGGAGCAGAGACGTTGGACTAGATGATCTCTAGAGGTCCCTTCCAACCTTAACCATTCTGTGATTCTGTGCATGCGATTTATTTCCACGCCAGGAGCTGTTACATGTGCTATTCTAATAACTTGTGTGCCTGGCAGGTTTGAAATCCCCTGCACTGGAACTGCTGCACAAAACACTGCAACTCGGAATGGACTTGGGTTTTCCAGTCTGGGCTTTTAGAGGAAATGAAGGGGGCTTAATCCCACCCAACCTTTCAACACTGGAACTCACAATTTATCATATATTATACATATATAATATGATATTATATATATGTATAATATATGATATTATATATATTATATATATATAATATTATATATTAAACTCACACAACTTGGGGAGCTCAGTTAATGGACAACATTCTGCCTCTGCTGCAGAAGGAATTAACTTAGGGCAATTAAAATTACAATGTTCAGATCTACAATCATTGCAATATTGAACCTACAAAAGAATGCCCCTGTTCAACTTCCAAGTGGTAACTGTCTGGACTTCTAACAGGTTATTAATAAACATGTGACTGTTATGAAGAAATGGTTTTGCTATCTACAATACAGTAGTGGATAGGGGATTTCTTAATCACAGGCAATCATGATACTAATATGGAAGAATCTGCCTGTTTTCAGTGCAATTAAGTACTCTGAGAGCAAAGCTTCTTCCATTCCATAGAAACCTCCCCAAATTACACGAAACAAACACTGCTGCTATAAACTCCTCTTCCCACTGACCAGAAAACTTTGTTGTTAAAATGGTCTTCTTCATGTTTCATGTCAGAATCTGGCTCTGCAAAGAATTTATCAACTGCTTTTGAAAAGTATAAACAAACATCACCATTTCCCAAGTACTTTTGCACGTGGACATGTAACCACAATTGTGGATGACATTAGAGAAGAAGAACAGAAGAAGAGAGAAAATAAAATACTGAAGGCAAGTTAGGACAATAGTGGATATTTTATGCTCTGTAATTCACAAAACAGAGAAGGAATCATGAGAGGTGAAATTACAGTTGCGTTACTCTCAATCCACAAGCGATCCAGTATGAAAAATACAGTATTTATTACCTATATGTATTGTCCTCTATACAGTCTGTAAATAGTTAGAACATTTGACCATTTACCAATACAGCAAAAAAGTGGAAGTGAGGCTTGGGGTTTTTTTGTTGTTTGTTTTCCAGTTTATCTTTTTAATATTTTTTGTGTTTTTTGCAACAACGACGGAAATATCAAACACTACAATCCTGAAGCTGTCTCTGGTCGGCATGAGAGTTCTGTTTAACACAAAGGACTCACTATGCATACCTGCACTTGACTGCAAAGAAAATTGTTTTCTATGTGCAGTTCTGCTGGCCTGCACGTCTTTCTGTATTTTGTGTTGAGCTAAGACTTCCTGATGCCATGAAGTCAGCAAACCCTGATGCTACTCACCCACCCAAGTAGAGCACCACTGAACACAAAAAGTGCACAGCCCGTGGTACGCTGTGCTCCTTTGGTGAACGTTGTGGTGAGCTTCATTTATCAACAGGTTTGCAGCCAAGTAATTACAATTATCAGTTAGGCTTAGCTATAAAGATGCATAGGGGGAAGATTGGGAAATTCCCAGTGGTTCAGGAATTTTCCAAATAGCCATGAGCTGGCTAAAGAAGAGACCTCACTCATAAAAGAGCAGCTGCTGAAAAAGAAGAGCAGATTGTCCAGGTGAGGGAGACGGTCTGTGAGTTAAACATCAGTTCACAAGCCAGAAGAAGGATATTCAACTAACTACTACAAACAGAAATACATGCATGTCACATGACAGTAAAGCTGAAAAATAATGTTTTAGGAAACATTTCAACATGTGGCTGTTTTGTGGTTTTACATTTTATTTTACTGAGTTCTATAAAGGCAAAGATGGAAAGTCCTAGCAGTAGCAATGCAGCTACTATAGTTTGAAAGCCTCTTTAAAATTTCTTCTAAGAACTCCAATTCATAAACAAAATAGAAAATAAAATGCTACCTGATACCGTTTCAAAACAAAAAGGAATTTATCACAGCAGAACATAAAAATGCCTAGTGAACAGCAGGTCAAGAAGTTGTTCAAGCATCTGAGTTTCATTTCATTTTATTTTATTTTTAATGCTACAGCACTTCTGATATTAGAAATAGCAGACTGTTCATAGATGGTCCAGAAACCAAAGTTGAATAAGAACTAACCCACTATCAAAACAAAATAGGAAATAAAGATCAATCTTACAAGGAAAACAATACTGAGAAAAGAATAATTTACATTATTGATGTGACTTTTTGGAGTGACAGATTTTTAAAGCTTGGATTGAAGGCTGTTGTGACTCTTATATGAAAGCTAAGCTCTTGCAGTAAAGATTGCATAAAACAATAGCATTCAAGTTTCAAACTTAATTTGCTGCTTTAATAAGGAATCTGTTTACTTCACTGAAGCTATACCTTGGCTACATATGCTAAGAATAAATGAAACAAAGTAAAAATGCCTCCTGTCTCCTTTCATCCCCTGAGGAATGATGCCACGGAAGTGAAAAGCAGCACAGTTTAAAAACAGAGAAATAGTTCTTGCTCTTTTCACTGGACCTGAAACTAATTCCCAGGAATTAACTGAAACCTGAACAGAATATCCAATGATACCAGGTAGCCACAGAGCTTAACTGTTTCACTGCTTTTTCTCCTTTAGCAGGAGAAGGAAATTTCCTCTCTTACTCAGATGGTCAGTCATTTTTCACCAGAAGTGTTCTTGGGGAAAAATAAAATCAATTATGTCCTACCTACTTACCTTCAAGTAACGCTTAGAATATAGAAATATGAAACATAACTCAGCAACTCCAAACTTCTTCAGACATTGAGATATTAATAATAATAAAAATAATATGGAGGCAATGCAGAAAAAATTATGATCTCTCTTTTAGCAAAATACAGATATCGTGTTTGTAGTTTAACTATAATTTACTTAGTCAGTTGTCAGAATTCAAGACTGTCTTTTCAACTCACCTTCCCTCCTTTCCCATAGTAAAGAAAATGAGAGTCTACGTAAAGAAGGTCTGAAATGACTTAGCTTTCCATTTCTGCCTCCAGGCAAATGCAGCTCATAATTTATCTCCTAGATATTCAGACATCACATTAAAGAGTCAGACACGTGAGCTACCTGTCTATTTTAACTGCAGATTAGCAAAATTAGAAGCTCCACTTACAACACCAAGCTTTCAGACTGCCATCTCTATTAACCTACATTAGTTGTCCACACTGCTGCAGGAAAACAAAGTTTGTTCACCCTTCCAGAAAACAACGTAACTTCCCCCAAAAGTCACACCAAGCTACATCTCACTCTTTCGGCAGGGAACAAAATTTCATCTAGATGCCAAAACTGGCAGCTGGACTGAACAACAGCATATCAGAAACACAGCCCAGGCTGTTTTAAGACACAGACTGTTTTATACACAGCAGTGAGCATCCCAGGGAAGATCACGAATCTTCTCTCCTGGCCAAGAGACAAGACAAGCTCTGCTTGAGCCTCCTCTCCCAAGCATTTTGTGCCCAAGATAGGGCACAAACAGGGTCCCCAACAGGGACATGTAATATGACCAATAAAAACATAATGTTAAGTATAGCCCTTAAATTATAGACTCAGCCAGGGCCCCAGAAGGTCTCCAGGGCACTCTCCAGCTCCAAACAGATTCAATACTGAATCTGGATCATGTTTCTCAGCACTTGGTCCAGTTGGGTCTTGAAAACCTTTGAGAGCAAAAAATTTGCAGCGCCTCTGGGCAGTCTGATCTACTCCACTGCTTTCTTATCTTTGGGGGATTCTTTTCTGCCTCCTCTCCAGTCAGACCCTTCCCTTTCAGTTCACGATCCCAGCCTCCTGTCCTCCCGCCCAGCTCTGTCTCCAAGAGCTGCCCCTTCTCCAGAGTGAAGAGGCTCCAGCCCCTCCGCCTCTCCTCCTGGGGCAGGTGCTGCCCAAGCCTCAGTAGCCCTTCCCTGAATGCACTTGAGTTTACCAACATCATCACTCTTGTATGGGGACATCAAAACCTATGTGACCCCAAAAGGCTTCACTCTTCAGGACTGGGACTTCCACTCTCAAGGTATACCTAGACAAGCTGAAGAGAATGCTTAATTTATAAAATAATCTAACTATAGTGACAAGAAATACCTGCCATTAAGAAAGGCTGCCTTGCACCCCTTATAGAGGACTGTAATCGATTGGAAAAGGCAGAATATTTGAATCATCAATTTTAATCCATTATTCCATAGTGTGGAAATGAATATACTTCCCATTTATTTCCTGCTGGATATCTTGATAACCATAATCCATTTTGAAAGGGGATTAAGCAGTGTTACAGGAAAATATTGACTGCCTTCAATCCCAACAAGCTTGCATTTTCATACAGAGCTCTAAGCATTTGAAGAGGTACTCAAAAGGCTACTCACTATTTCTTTTGCATTATCTATAGATGTGCATATATTGGTTCATATTTTTTTGAATATTTTAAGAGAGCAAACTATAAAAAAAATGCACAAATTAAAAACAGTGTTACTGCTCTGTACTGTATTTAGAGAGTGCTGCGCTTTTCCTTTAGACACTATACTGTATCTTGCCACCACATTTGAAAGATAAGAGATTTTCATTGCAAAGACAGAAAAAAAATGAAGAAGGAAAAGAACTCCAAACTAGCTATTGTGATTGGTTTGCATCCAAGTGGTAACACTAATCTCAGCCCATAGACAAGAACAGGCAGAGCTGCTCCTGTTGTTCATAATTCTGTTCACAGCGGAAGAGTCTCTAAGAGACGAATTAAGGGAAAATCAAAAGCCCTCACTTGGGGTTCCTGTAATTTTCCTTTTAATGAAAGTAAAAATAGGTTGGAAAGTCTCTAGCATTGCTTATCACAAAGGTGTCTTAAAAACATAAAACTTCCAGTAACAATTTTGTTCATGGCAATAATTATAACATTTTGAAGAAGCTGATAGCAGTTGTGCTAAAAACTCACTGCTGAGATTGAGAGGAATTTATAGTTATTATTTAAATACAAGAGTTCACACTGACTTCAATGTGATTGACATTCAATTTTAATTTTGATTCAAAATAAAGTCTTGAAAACCTGCACATAAATGTTTTTATCCTTTCTGCATACAGCAAATTATTGATCTATAACTTCTCTTTGTAGTTTCAGAGATATACGGTAAAAAACACAACAGCAGGAACAAAAAATGTAAAAATATCTTAAAATGAAGCAACAAGCACATTTTTTAAAATCCAACCTGATTAATAAAGGCTGAATTCAATAAAATTAAATACAACTACACTCTTGATTTTATTAGTACCTAAATGATGAACTCAGAGTAAGGATTAATAACAACAGTGAACCAAATCTTAAAATTCTTATTCAGACAGCACCATCTTCTTGTTCAGGTGAAACCAGAGTTTAGTTACAATGCTCTTTTTTTCCCCCTAACTGCGTATGACTGTGCAATAATCCTATTTACCTAAAAAAAAAAAATTGTTCATAGATATCGTGATGACAGGACAATAGAACAATATCCTGTTGGAAAATTTAGATATTTTTCAGAAGTAGGCCTGAAACATGTCAATTGCAGCAAAACGTCATTATTTTTAGCACATATTTTTTAAACCAAAAAGGCTGTAATATTAAGTCCTCTGTAGTAGGAATATTCACTTTAATAAATAAAGTGAAACTACACTTCACTTACTTTTGACAAACATTAAAATATTAATTCCAACACTAAAATTGATAAAATATTAAACATTATAATATGTTAACATTTTAGTATGTTTTACCATTTTCTAAATCAAAATGATTTGGTTAGGCTCAATTTCAATTTTTTTCAGAATATTAGAGGGAAATATAGCTCAAGTTTTACCTTTTCTTCTTGGTTTAAAATGGTGGGAAATGGTGGCTACCTAAATATTCCTTCCTAGTCCCCTCCCCACCCCCTGCAAGGTACTATTATGACAAATTATCTTTTCAAAAACTAAGGCTGTGTATAGAAAGCAGTAGAAAATGAGGATAAATTAACATTTGCTAGATACATTCAGATACGCTTTAGCAAAAACTATTAACCTACCATTGGGAGTGAGCTAGCTGAACAGATACAGCAGAGAGAACGCAAAAACATACCTGTTCTTATTAAAAAGAAAAAAAACTTTTCCCCATTCCTAACCCCCTAGACTGTATAGGGGGCAAGGGGAAGCTATCCCAAATAGCTGAATATTTTATGCTCTGCTCAGACCAAATATGCTAAAAAAGAGAATTAGGCTATACTAACTTGAAAGGATCTATTTTATGTAATATGGCAAACCAAACCAACAAAGTTAACATGACACAGGCAGCCTTCTCACAGTTCTAACATATACTTCATTACCCAGTATTTCCTTTAAACTTAGAAGATATACAACAAAAGTAAGTCTGAACCAGAAAGGGTATCGTATTAAAACAATTTATGAAATGAGAAATGCATTTCACAGTACCACACAGAGTAAAGTCACCATTCATTCACTGTTGCCAGTGACATACAAATGTTTGCTGATCTTTTCTAATTTTTCTTAAGAGCCTTTGACATATTCTTGTAGTGCCACAGGCTAAGTCTTTGATCTTTGCAAAAACTTTTAACACTACCATATTAACTTGTTAGCCTAAGTCCAATCCTTCTCAATAGCAGAGCCCTATTTTCACCATTTTATTGAAGCTCAGTTTCAGGTTTTTGGAAGGTTATTAATAGCAAGTCTTATAACTTCATACACAGTTACAATACTACTGTTACAATTCATCAAATAAAAGTTATGGGCAAGCCTTCCTTTTCATGTCATATCCCAAAGTAAAATCCCCAAACATTTCTTTTTTATACTTCTATTCCTAGTTTGAATCAAGATTTACTGCCAAGCAGAAAAATACACCTGAGAGAATATGTCTTTCGCTGAGGAATACACTTATCGAGGAGAAAAAAAGACATCATATTACTTAAATTTCCTCTAATTCGTAGATCTAGGAGGACAAATTCTTGCTTGTCTTTTTGGCTAGCACCTCTTCAGTTTGCCTTACGGAATAACATCTGACAATCACCATGAAGCGGGAGATAAATGACGATAACCAGGCAAGTTACAGAGCTAAAACATGACACAGAAGATCCTTCTAACAAGCAGTCCCAGTCTGACGGATACATAAAGGGAGCTAGGGCCCAAGCTGCCAGGGTTCGCCTGCATGAACAGCGCCAGCCACTCCCTTTCTCAGGCTAAGAAATGCCAAATGGAAACTAATGTTTGAAACATATCTCTGGAAACTAGAGTTCATTTCTGCTTTATAAACAAAACAGCCTTCATCACCTTGACCGATGCATTAGACAAGCTGCTTAGTTCTCACTGCGCAAATCTCTCCCCAGCTCAGCTCTCACTTTCTAAACATCAGTTCGCTGTGAGATCAGATCACTGCACTTTGCTCTCACCTACCGCACAAATACTAGATCTCCATCCTTGAGATAGCAGGAGCCAGAAAAAAAATACAGTTGAAAACAGTGAGAACAAATTTCACTCATCAAATGCCTTAAGTTAAAACATATTTGTTATCTATTATTAATGCTCCTTCCCTTGGGCACTGCTAATTAATATTAATATAGACTCTTGTTTCACTCCCATATAAACATCTGGTTTTCTTGATTTTAAAAATATAAAGTCTATTTGATGCTTTAACATTCCTCCAGAAAAATACTCTCATGCCCTCAAATTAAAATACTGATTATGTATGTTATTTTTACCACCTTCATTGTCTCTTGGGACATCTCTGCTACACTATCCAGAAGGGAAATTAGAGAAGTGATAGCAACAACCACCAGATTTTTTAAACGCAATCCTGCATGAAGGATTACATTGTTAAATACGTGTAATAACTGTCATATTGTCAAGTAATACCAGAAGAAAACATGGCATTTTTGTTTCAAACATGAAGATTTTTTCTTATGCGCTACTTAAGATAATAGTTCTCTTCTCAGCAGACATTACTGAATTACTGCATGTATGCAGACACTCTAATGATGAATGTTACTAATAAAGCAGCAGCCAACTGCTCCTTTCCTACACAGCCCTCCCGCACAGTGGGTCTCACCAGCAAACTGCACTGCTGCAAAATAAGCTGCTTGAGACAGTGGCTACCACAGCTGAACAGAGAAGACTGGAATCATCTATCTTATGAGGAAAGAATAAGGGAGCTGGGTCTGTTTAGTCTGGAGAAGACTGACAGAAGATCTGATCAACATTTACAAACACCTTAGGGGTGAATGCAGGGAGGATGGGGCCAAACTCCCCTTGGTGGTGGACCCCTTCGTCCTTGATAGGACAAAGGGTAACGGGTGCAAGCTGAAACACAGGAAGTTCCACCTCCATGTGAGGAAGAACTTCTTTCCTGTGAGGGTGACAGAGCCCTAGCACAGGCTGCCCAGAGAGGCTGTGGAGTCTCCTTCTCTATCCGCCTGGATACCACCCTGTGCCCCATGCTCTAGGTGTCCCTGCCGGAGCAGGGGGGTTGGACTAGATGATCCCAACCTCAACCATTCTGTGATTCTGTGACCAACACTCTCTGGATCAAAACTTTTTTTCTCATGGTTAGTTTGTAATAGAGATTTAGTAAATGATCGATGCCTGGCACCAAGGTAGCAGCTGTCACTGCTGCATACTTTGTCGCCAGTCACTGCTGTGCGGGGCTTCGCCAGCGGGAAGGCCAGGAGCCAACAGGGGCCACAGCAGGGTTCATGCAGGTGCTTCAAACCACATCTAGCTGCCTGAGCAGCTACAGCATCAGTGCAGAACTAAAGGGATGCACGTCCTTACACGTCAATCCTGTAAGCTAAGTGTTCCAGAGCGCTTCCTGGGGGAGGGAGAGGGAGAAGTCTCTGAGCCTTCTGCTCCTGCAGGCAGAGCACCGACTATCTTCAGGAAACACCGGGAGTTTTTGTTCAGCACAGTTAAAATCTCCTCCTGAGAGTGAACTGAGAAGTTGCCAGTGGCACCAGGGCCTCAAAAACTGCAAGTGCTATAAATAAATTCTCACAAAAAAAAGTGTAGTATCATTTATCTACTTGCTGTTTAACTCATAGTTTAAAATCTTGCATAATTCAACATATGGCTCTGCCAAAATGCCAGTTACCTTCCATATCCATATGATCTGTTAAAAAAAAAAAGTTATATGCGGCATCTTTAATCCCTTTGCTCTTTTCTACAGTTATCTTCTCAGACTACATGTCTTCCTTCAAACCCCACTTTCACTTTGAAGAGACAAGCGCATGTTTCTTTTGAAGCTTTTGTTTAATCTTATCGGTGCATCATCTTGCCTTCAGACTAAAAATACTGAATGTTTTCCTAAATTAATACACCTAATATCTTAGGTAGACAGGAGGTGTGCTCTGCTGGCTCCAACCCTTCCTCCTCCCCTCCTTTTTTTTTTTTTTTTTTTTTTTTTTTAAATACTTCTACTCTGACATCTTGGGCTTTCTTTGTACATTGTGGATTTCATCCCACTTTTTTTATTCTTCTATTTTTCCCCCCCTCAAATTTTCATTCTAACATCCATCAACAGCCTTAACCGCTGCCATTTCTTTCTTTTCTTTTTGTTCCATGGATAACTATGTGGTACTCTGGGCATGTTATTTAAAAATATTGCAACATATATCAAGGCTTTAGACATTTTATCCTTTATCCTTCTCTGTGTCTATAAACTCTCTGCTGATCTGTCTCAACCTCGTCTAAAATATTCAAGTTACCACTGAACACGATTCAAAACCTTTACTTCATCAACCTCCATATTCCATCATTACATGAGACAAAGTTAACAAAAAGCAGTGTTATCTTGCCTGGGGGTGTCGACAACAGATGGTTGCTCTGATTGCATACCGAGGTTTCCTGCGAGGGACCCACATATGACACTTGCAAAATGTCCAAGCACTAAGCTGGGCAGCAGGGAAGGATCCTGCCCACACAGTGCTCTCTGCAGAGCCCTTTGGGACAGGGGGGCTGCTCTGTCCCAGCAGGTCCCAGCACAATCAGGAACGGTGAACAGTCCACATAGAGCAGAGCAGCAACCTGGAAGCCTTGTGCATGGAGCAGGAACAGGTCCCTCTTAGACCCCAAGAGGATGGAGGGAAGGAAAGAGACGTCTCCTAAGAACCAGGGGGATATTTTGGAGTTAATTCGAGCAAGAAGCCACTAGAAGGCATGGGACTGCTAAGCAGGGCTGGCAAAAGAGGACCACCAAACAACTGCACAGTAACCAAAGAGTAATTTTTGGTTTAGATATTCTTACTTCATCTGCCTCAGCAGATCTGAATTTTCTGTGCTTTAACAGGTACTTTATTCTAGCTTATTAGTTTGTGCTCTAATATACTTAGCTTTAAAGACTGGGAACCTTTTGATGTCTTTTGTTATGCTCACTTCAAAGGAAAAGGTGGGGGTAGCTCTACTTCAAGGCTCTGGGCAACTCTGGGTCCTATCGCAGGAGGGAAAGCAGCTCGACCCACGTTAGTACAGGGCAGATTTTTGATGCTCCACAGCTAATAGGCTCAGTCCTCCAGCAGGAGGAAGGCAGAAAGGGTAAAAGGCAGAAAGGTAAAAAGAAAAGATAATCCCATCCCTTGTAAACTGGATCACAAGTACTGTAGTTGCATGAATAAAGAGGGCTTCAGAGACGGAGTAACATTAATGGTGTAATAGCTTTATTCAAGCTATTAAGGGCAGGATTTCTCCTCTGTTCATTCATTTGTTTGTAACTTGTAGATGGGGGTGATAAGCAGCAACTGAGCCAGAGATTTAAGTAGTAGTGAAAAACAGCTTTTAGGTAGGAGACGCATAAGCAAAACATTTAAAGCTTTGTATTAATATGCAAGACATAAACCACACAGACATTGACTTTCCCTAGGTCAATGGACTCAAGAAATCCCATTTTCTCAGATTACTAACATTGCTGTGAATTAACACTTGTGATTTAACCAGTACTTGGCACTAGGACTGCACTGTTTCAGGAGAGCACCTTCTCTGTACCTGTGATGTTACTCTTTCCCCGTCTGTCTCTCCTAGACTTGCCTCCTTTCTTTTTCTCCTTCAAAGACAGCAGTGTCTACAAACAAAGTGTTTTCCTTTTCTTTTTCGGTCTATTTAACTCTTCTGGGTTTCCTTCCCTTCTGACTCCCCTCTGTACAATTACCATCTCTCCTCTTCTCCTCCTGATTGATATTTTCAGATATTATCCTACCACTCACTGCAGCTTGCGCTTTTACCTGCTCTTCTGGTTTTCCCTCCTGGGTTCTACCCTATCAGTGACTCTTGCCAATGCTTCTTCCTTTGGAGCACAAGGAAAGAGCAGGCATATAGGTACCCCTGAGGAGGGGGAATACACACTTGAAATCTCTTACGGTCTTTCATGCTGCTGCCCTTGGCACACAACCCAGTTTCTCACTAGTCCACTTTTAAATCACCCAGTTATGGAAAATGGTATCTGGCTTATCAAAATTTTCTAGGGGGATCCCAAAGCCACCACCTTGAGTGCCTCCTCACTCTCCCTGCCTGGTTTCAGCCCAGCGTTACAGGAAAGTGCTGTGGAACGGGTGATGGAGGTTTCAAACAAAAAAACATGCAAATCATGCACAATTCATCTAAATATGCTTATGCAGGCCAGATGCAACCTACAGCTGCAGTACAATCCTGTTTATATTCTTGGTGAGTAGAGTTTACAGGCAAGAAGTTCAGCAGTATTCTCAAAATGTAACGTGGGCCTCCCTACGTCCTCATCAACAATCCCTTTACAGCCAACATAGCTCTTGTGCAGAAACAGTAAACAATCTTAAATGAAATACAAATATTCTGTTTCACAGATCAGTGTGCTCCAAGTCAATACCAAACTAAACAGTCTTTATTTAGCGGCTATTCACATATACAGCTTAAATAACAATTAAATGGTCTCAGAAAGGAAGGGAAGTAAAGGAACCTATTCTTTTTGTCATGCAGGTTTGTAGTTATGGACTACAAAGTCTATAATCATGAGGGTCCTTCAGAAAAGGGTGCCTCCTCCTCTCTTGGAAGGCCCGAGATGCCACAGATCTGTCAGGGAAAGGGAGGTGTAGCTCTGGCAATCAGTTAAATGCCCACTTAGCTCCACAGTGAAAGTGTCACTTTCCAGGATAAGCTCTGGGTTCCTCTTAGGCATTTCCAGGAGCCGCATTCACAGAAAACCAACTGCCTCAAGGACTAAACCCCAAGGGGGGGAAGACATGGCAGGGCCCTCCCACCATTCCCTACAGCGTGGCAGCCACTGCCGCCTTGGCCTCCCAGAGCTCAGGTGGCTTTGCTTTTATCCTCCCTCTCACCACAGATCTTCTCCAAAGGCTACAGTAACCTCCCCTTTTTCATCCTGGTCTCACTTGGCCAGCCACGGGCCTCCTTAAAAATGAGTTTGCTGAAGTTCTTTCCCCTAAAACTGCGTATTGTCAGGAATTGTTTCTTTGTTTCAGGAATTGTTTCTTTGTTTCTTCGCAATTCACACCACTGTTTCTTTATACACATATTTAATTTGAATTTAACTAGTTTAAAATAGCCAAGAGGATGTTTAGCATGCTTTATATGAAGTATAGAACAATACACATTTCATCGAAAGATCTCATCACCATATACTAAAATAGCCTTACAAAAAGCAATCAAACTCTTCTGTACCTAATTCACATTCACAATTAATCCTCATTACATATGTATGAAAATAAACCAGAAGGCTAAAATTTTGGATTGCAGTTGAAAAGAAAGGTCTCTAAGCAGTGGTTGAATACACACTCCAAGCAAAAGATCAATAGCTTTGAGCAACTACACGATATTCAGTGAAAGAGAGACCCACTGAGCACAAGATCAAGCAGCAAGGGATTTGATTCTTCCTATGGTCTAAACACAGGAAGAAATTACAGACTTTGTACAATTATTCGTTTTGCTGATCGATGCATTTTTTTCCTCTTTTACAACATCAAATGGAATAAAACAGTAAAGCAAAGCACATAACACTTAATTACAATTTCCTAACTTTGAAGATGCTTAAAAAACAAAAATCAAAGTAACTACTTAATCAATCAAGGCATGAGATTAGTATTTTAGGTCTTTTGCCTGACAAAATAAAATCAATTAGATGCCTAGAAAATTTTGATACATAACATCTTTTTTGGCAAAGTACATATTCACACCACACACAAACAAGACCAGCATACATGTTTCATTTGAAGTCCTGAATGAAAAGCCTCATTAAAATCTTAAAGAATCTGCTCCTGATAGATCATAAACTATCATCTAGAAATAAATTCCTATTAAAGAAAAGATTTAACTTTGTGTTTATAGGAAGACTACAGATAAACGATCTGTAACAGCTGATTGCTACACTTGAGCAAGGAGATAGGAGAGCAAACTGACCACCTTTCAAAAGGAAAAACTCAAAAGACTGGTAAGCTACAAGACATCTTCAACTGCACTTCTGTAACAGGCAAACCATGAAAACAAAAATATATGTTTGGATGAACTTATGTCCCCCTTTCAGCATTCACTGAAAGCATAATGCTACACAATACAACATGTACACAGGGGGAAAAAGAGGCAGGAGAACTTGTTTGGGTAGCACTGCCTGAGATGCTGCAATAATTCAGGGGTTGGACAGTACACGCATTAAAACCAGCAGCAGCATCCTCTCTTTATTAAATGTGGGTCAGCATTAAAAAACTGCTGATGTTAGGATTCATTGTCCAGAATGATAAGAGCAGCACTGCCCAAAAACTTGCAAGTCATAACAGACCAGGCACACAGAAAAAGTGTTAAGGAAGATGCTAATATCTGAAGCTCACTGTAATGGTACTAGATATTCCCCTGTAATTGATGCTATATTTAGTGTTAGTTTACTTCTTTGGCATCAAACCTGCTGGTTCTCATGAAATTAGAAAGCAGAGATGTTTTAAGTTCAACAGAGAACCCGACTGGCACAATCCAGCTGCTTCGCTGGCTCCACGTAAGCTTCTGTGTTGAACAAATAGTGTCAAAACGTGGTAACTCCCCCTTTTGAGTCCTGCTTGCAAGAGGAACACTTGTTGTGACTACTTAGCAAAAAGACTAGGGGATCCCAACACTGCTGCTCAAGCGGCCTAACTTGTAACTACCTTCACAAGAGACACACAGATTTTCCAAAAAAAATAGTTATTACCTGCGTATAGCAATTACACTTGCTATATGCGTAGCTTGAACAATGAAAGAAGGAAAAAATATTAGATTTAATAAATTTTAAGACTGTCTAAATAAATCTTAGAAAAATAACACACACTTGCAAAGTGCTATTTAGAAATATCCACCATTTCATACAAGGATCTCTGGTAAATCAGGTTGACTTTGCATGTCTTTAATTCATCCTAAATTTCTACTCCTCAACATTTCTTTTCTCTTTTCATAAAACCACCAAGATAAAGCCAAATCTCCTTTTATACCCAGATAGGCTGGACACAACAAAGGGCAAACCACAGTTTTATCAGATAGCATACTGTAAATGGACACAATGTAAAGGAAAGCAAGAATTTGCTACTTTGGCTGTGTAACTGTCCTGAAAGTCAGCAGTGATGCTCCTGGGGTCCGTTCAGGTCAAGAGAAATCTCTTGATGGGGCTGTAAGCCGAAAACATCTCAATTTAATATAATGGCTGTGGAATAAAACTTACTTCCTTGGTCTGTCTCATTATTTTACCTCTGGATCTCAGATCTGCTTCCTGTCTTTTCTCAGCTTGTTTCCCTAACCACGGAGCTAACGTTCAATGCAATTTTTGATTGAGCTAAAATTCTGACATAATTTAAATAATCAACAATGTTGCATCTGTGGGCTGACAGCGATTATCATTGTAATGAGGCATTATAGGGATTAATGCATCACTCATCTTGGCTGCTTCACTAATATTACAGAGGAAAGTAAAAAAAAAAAAATAGTTTGTTCCTATAGATATTAAGGCTTGTACAGCATCCTCCTCCTGTAAGTGAAGCTATCCTATGATGCAGCACAGTTTTATCTCTTTCCATTCCACTGGAGAGATAGCAAACACACCACAAATACTAACGTAGGCAGTATCAAGGGTACTAAAAGCTCAGTTTTAGTTGGCTAAGGATTTCTAGAGAGATTTATGGTGGTTTTGCCTCCTTAGAAATTTTTTTGTTCATCCTAACTTATATCCATGATCTAAGGGAGGTCATGAGAAAGGACAGGGTAAGATGGGGAGGAAAGCACATTTTGTAAATATTGCTTTATAAGATGCAGAAATGAGAACAGAACAAGAGCTCTTTAGGTCCAATTGTGACTTGGGCATAAAAGCACAGCAGAGCTTTTCTCTGTGGCGCCCTGAAGGGAGTGGAAGCGATTGCCAGAGAGTGGGCAACAGAAAATGCTTTTTATGAAGCTAAGGTGGGCATAGAAGTTGGATGATCCAAATCTGTCTCAGGGCAGCCATGGGCATTCATAAAGCAAATGAGACCAGCTAACTTCAAGCCCATAGAAAGTAGGCTTAACAAGAACTGCTGACATAAAGTTTAGGGATTGCTCCCCATCCATCCAGGGATGTGGGTTAGTGTGGCTACGCTGCCCCTGTTAAGCAGGCCTAGAGCTGAAGGTCCAGGCACAAGTCACCACTGTTAGAGCAACACAGGTGTAAATTCACAGTGCCAGCTAACCCCCATCAGTTTCAGCTGTGTCCTACTGCAGCCTCAGACCCTGAGCTGAATCACAGCTTCTGTCAAAAGAGGAGAGTGGTTTCTGCTGTGTAGAAAATTTCAAAGGGTGGTCAAAGGAGAAACACAAAGCAAATGAGCAATGAAATCAAACCAAAAGCTGGAAAAGGCAGTGATGTGCAACATCAGAGCTTTAGTAAGTAATTCAAAACAGAAGCACAGTCTGAAGAATTAGACGTAGCACAACCTATGTGAGTGATGTCACTACCTACAAAGCCCTTGAGGCATCCAAAATGTCTGCCAGCTCTGTTCCTTTTTCCCTTTCCATGGGAAATACACATTTGGAAATAATCATAGTCACAACAGCACACATCCCTGAGCAGAGGCTTGCTGGTTTACCTTATACCTGCATCCAGTCAAGAGCTCAGATTTTACCCAGAGATAAATCAGGCTGCCAGGGGGATGTACAGAGAGGGTAGGTAAACTGCACAGACAGATTTTGTGATGTTAAACACTTGATGCATTAAGCGATGCCAAGAAAGGGGGACTTTGCCCATAAATTTAACCTAATGCAAACTCATAGAAGAAGGTTTCTTGCAAAACACCTTCGTGGCTGCCATTTTCCCATAAAACACAGGGCCTTCCTCATTATCTTGCGGCCTAAAGATTAAGTTACATCCAACCAAAGGAGACCACTCTTTTTCCAGAGGCAATGCAAATCTACATTACTGACTACAGAGAAGTTGAGCTAAAAAGCGTTACTTTGCAAAAGGAATGGTCATTTATTAAATCACCATAACTTAATCAAATTCACAGCAGATGTACTATCCATCAATGGAAATGGAACCACATGCTTACCAGTGTACTCAATGTGAGTGTGTTAAGCTGATTCTGTACAACATAATTCCTCACTCTGTCCTCACACAGAACTTTGACTATATACTCAGCATCTCAGCAGAGTAGGCTGAAAAATGAGAACCCATGGAAAGCTATTTAAGGAAAACTCTGTTTAGCCATAAATAATTTTGCATAATTTTGCAGCCATTATGCCAGCTATAAGTAAGTCTAACAGTGAAGAGGGGGGGAAAAAAAGTATGCTCTTCTGTCTCAGCAAGCTTTCTCCCCCCAAAAGAAAAAAAATACACTAAAGGGTGCCTAAGGACTAAGGCTTACTACATTTTCAGCAAGACATCATTATTCTTCATTAAATGTATGCTGGAGCTAGCAGAAATGTCTTTGCTGGTTTCTTCTGATGAACCAAGACTAAAAAGACATCAAGCCACTCATTCCAGTGACTAGAACTACAGAAAAAAAAAAAAGAAAATGAAGAAATAACATTAAGTAGGAGAATAGAGTGATGAAGTGACCATAAGACTCCTTTTTTGTTAACAAAAGAAGTTTTACCCAACATAATTTTAAACTCCATCAAAATTTGTGTCAGAAACAGCGCCTCAAAGTCCCTAAAATATTGATTGCTAGCTGATGAGGGGATGTTCCATATTGGATTCATGTCTTCTACTGCTTTTCATAAACATGCTGCTATTTATATCAGGAACAGACTGTTAGGCTAGAAGATCATTGGCTTGATCCATTACAGACATTGTACTCTGTTCCTTCAAAATAATTTAGCTGGGGGAAAAAAACATATATTTTGGGGGCTTCATCAAATAACAGTTTTATATTACCTACCAACAGACAAAGAATTGTTATTGCTAGTGAAACATTTAATAGTAACAAAGGTTTTATGTGAGACATAGCAGCGATCGGATGTACGTGTGAAACGATGCCCAACTGGTATCAATGACCTAGATTTTTGTCAGATATGAACAATATATATCAACTATTGGAAATACAAGCTCAGGAAGAAAAAAATAAATAAAAGAGTAATTCAGGTCAGATTATGGTCCACAATGTCTATATATTTACTGTCTATAAATGGGATGAGTAATATAATTTTTTTAAATGGCCACATAGTATGTATTCATTAATGCTATTGTGTTTTTTTTTTTTTTCTCCTTAATCGGGTTTTAACAATTCTCTAAATGGGAAAGAGGAAAAGATGACTTCAGTAATCTGAGATTTTTCTCCCTTTGAAAATTGCTAGATGAACCTGAAAGGAGTTCTGCTTCAAAGCATTTTTCCAGTCTTACCATAACCTGTTATTCACAGGGAAAAATAATCAAATTCTTGCCAGATTAAAAATACAGGAAAAAAAAATCCCAAAGCAGACAGACAGGGGGCCTGTTGCTAAGAAGAAATATATATATATATATTTTTTTTTTCTTTGAGTAATTAAAATTCTGTGGTATAAGATATAAAACTACACTGCTAACAGTGTATCTCTTTAAAAATATGCTATTTAACACAAGGTAGGAATATTAGGCTAAATCCATATCATCGTACTCACTAACTTCCACCTGCCCAGGAGCTGGACTGCTACATCATCACGCAGAGCAATCCTAATCCGTGCCCGAAATGACACATCATTAAAAACCCACCTATGAGCCACACCGGATAAAATGTTTCCCATGAAATGCTCAGCACCATGGAAAGGGGCATCATGAGCCTTAACGCTCACTGGTTTGCCCCCAGCGTTGAGCACGCCCGGTGCAGGGGCAGCAGCCTCAGTGAGCGGAGCTGCTGCTGCTGGACGGTTCCCCACCCTGGTCCTGTGCCGCGAGGTGACCTCAGGTCAGGGAACATATTGCGAGCTGGGGCCAATAAGGAGCCTTTTGGCTACTTCACCGCCCACACGTATCCTCTTCTAAATAACTTTTACATATTTGCACTTTCCCCTGCTGATAAGAAGGGACTTGATCTCTGTCTAACCTTGCAGGACAAGACAGAAGCATTGAATCTGCTCCGAGATGTCTGCAGAATGACAACGTCAACAAAGTGCACTACCTAAAGGCAATGTCTGTTATCTCTTTCATGCCCATTTTTTGTGAAAACTGCTATTTTCATGTGCAAGCCTGGAATGATCTCTTCTTTATCTGTGTTATACTACGACAGTTCTCTGAGCCCATTGCAAGCAAACAAAAATTGCAGCAGAATTTCTCAAATATAGAAAAAGCAAAGATTAATTTCAAGCCACTCTAAAACTACATAAAATTGTGACTGAATTAAATCTTTATGTCAGTACTTTTTAAACTTGGTGGGTAGTTCTGAAACAACACTTTATGGTGAATGCGAACCATGAAATTTATTTAAAAGCAGCATTTCAGTTCTATTCCAATAAATGCTAACACAGATATTTTTGAAAAGTAGCACACACATACACAAAAATATATATACAAATTCATAGAAAAAATATATATAGGAGTCTAAAAGATATTGTATATTCTCTACCATCTGACGAAGACTGCTCTTAGGTGCTCTGTAATAACCACAATAACATGTGAGTTATGTATATACATTTGTATATACATTTATGTATAGAATCCACAGATAGAGATGCAGACCGATGTACCCATTCTCTGATGGAGACTGCTGCTGATATGGAAAAATTTAAAAGAAGGTGAGGTAACAGAAATACAGCATTCAGCACCATACTACTTAATCTGCCAGTATACAGTTAAAGGGAAAACAGTGCAGACAGATTTAATATAGGCATTCCTCTAAAATTCTTCTTTAATCTAGACTATAGATTTCCTTAATTTGTTTACTGGAATGTTAACTTTAAGCTATAAAATTATCTTGGCAAC
Source organism: Crypturellus tataupa (assembly GCA_034781795.1). NCBI lineage: Eukaryota > Metazoa > Chordata > Aves > Tinamiformes > Tinamidae > Crypturellus > Crypturellus tataupa. Next base: position 629,882 of record JAWLRI010000147.1, read on the forward strand.
TCTTCTCTTTAGTTTTGTGTCATTGCCTGCAAAGACTATTTTCCCTTTAAGTTACATATTTTTATTCCACAAAACAGCTCTTATAATCTAACTGTATATACTTTAAGCTAAATAATCTATCACCTAACAGTTTGTTTTCTGAACTTTTTTTAAGGAACAGGACAAATACCTATCACGAGGAATGCAAAGCACTCCCCCACAAGACCAAAGCAACAGTGCATGAAATTGAACTCAAAAAGAGCCTCTATCCTGTGCGACTTCTTGGCTGACACAATTTAGATATTTATAGCTTTATGAATAGGCCACTGGAGAAGAACTTGAAGCTTTTTCTAGCCAGGAAGGATTAATGAACATGTGCACCTGGTAATTACAGCACTCCATCTTTCTCAAAGCCTTCACACTGCCTCAGTGGCAGAAACTGTAATGAAAAGCCATTGAAAATATCAAGCTGCAATTCCACAAGTCATTTCAATATTAAAATGTATACTCTCTTTTCGTACTCCCTATGAACTATGCCAACAGTGCCATGCACAAAAACGTACATTGGCATTTTCTGTTTTACATTATTACCTGGCATGTCTCATTTAAAATGCAAAGCTCACGTGATACGAACCCAGGCTTTCACCTGCTCTAGGCTCGCATAAGAAAATCCGTGAGAATAACTCAAATGCTTCCTTAAGTAACAGCAGGAAGAAATATCAGCCTAGGACAAAACATGCAATTCTAAGAAGACACAGAACCCACAATACCTTTCAAAAGAGGGGTTTATCGAGAAATAACTGTTTAAAGATTTGGGAAAAACATCCTGTATCATCCTTTTTCCCCTTACAAAGATTTTCGGACAGACAGCATCTGAACTATATCTATAACCAATTAGCTAGGAACTTTCTGAGAGGTACACATGCTACCACAGCCACACCAGAGTATTTTTTTTCATACGCATATTACCCGAGACCTGTGGGAGCGGGTGGCCTTTTCTATTGTATTACCTAGATTAACTTGAGATACAATCTTCTCCTAGATGCCCTAAAATAATTTAAAGACACCATGTGCTCCATAGCGGGTTTGGAGATTAAAGATAAGTTGGAGAATCCCGAGACACATGAAACAGCCCTTATCACTAGCGTACGCACCGTTCAGACGATGCGCGAGCGGCAGGGTGGGAGCTCCTCTTGTGCCACCCTGACATTTGACATCCCGCTAACCTGAAGTGGGCGGCCGTGCAAATGGATCAAGTAGTTACCAAAAAGTAAGAAGAAGCACTATTAACATGCCTTGTTTTAAGGAAAACAAATAAATAAATAGAAGCGCGAACGGCTTCAAAGGTGAAATTAAATGCCCCAAAGCAGCGCTGGGCAGCAGCGAGCATCACCCCGCGCGGCTCCCGCACGGAGCCAGCCAGGCGGGCGGGCGGGCA
>JAWLRI010000147.1:631398-685188 GCA_034781795.1 Crypturellus tataupa
TCCCTCCCTCCCTCCTTCCCTCCCTCCTTCTCCCACACTGGGAAGTTTCTTCTTTTGGGTGAACAACCCCTGATTTTCCCCACGGTTACATTTTCTAGGCCTTTGATCATTATTTTCTCTCTTCTCCAATTCTTGAAGTGCAGTGTCCAAAACTGGTCACAAATCCAGCTGAGGTATGGAGTGGTGACTGCAATAGATGACTTAATTCCCCTATCTTGCAACCTATACCCCTGCTACATACCCCAAATTACGCTTGCCCTTTTCACATATATGACATGGTTGAAAGATGCTGCTCATATAATTCATTAAGATTTCCAAATCCCTTTCTACAAAAATGCTACATAACTCCTCACTCCCCAACCTATACTTGTACAACTGAATATTCCTCCCAGGTATTTCTCTTTCCTGAACTTCATTCTTTTCTAGGCCATTTCTGCAATCCAAAGCGCCTTTTAATTTAGAGCCCCATCCTCCAACATGTTTAAAGCCCTTCCTGCTTTTCTCGGGAAAAAAACCTCCTCTAACCTCAAAACATGACTCTGTATCCTCAAAACATGACTGCTCTCCAGCCATCCCTGGCCACTAGCGAGAGCAGCGAGCAGGGCCTGGCAGATGAAGCACGTACGGAGCCTACCCGATACCCCTGCCCATTTTAACCTCAGCCGCTGCCACCTGCTTGGGTTTCCCAGACGACTTGGTCTTGTTTCCCAGACCGACCCACCGGTCTCTCCAGCTGCACCCGAACGTCTCCGAATGGGAAGCCCTCGGGACGTGCCATGACGACGGCGAAGGTGCGGGATGGACCGGGCGAGGGGAAGCGCCGGGGCTACCCAAGCGGTATCCACGCGCCAGCTCGGGGCGAAGCGCAGGGCCCGGGGGGTCCCGCCGGAGGCCGCCCCGCGGCCCCCATGCCCGGCGCGGGGCTCCCCGCGCGCCTCCTCCTTACCGGTAGTAGCGGTCATCGCGGTAGGGGGTGAGGTCGTCGCGCAGCTCGCGGTAGGTCTCCCGCAGCCGCTTGCAGAAGCGCTTGAGCTCCCCGCACAGCGGGTTCCCCAGCGCGGCGAAATCCGCCTCCATGGCGCCGCCGCCGCCAACTTTGTGTGTGCCGGGCGCGCCGGCAAAGGCGGCCTGGAGCGCGCGCCGCCGCGAACGGGAGTCGGGGGCGAGAGCTGCCTGTGGAGGCGTCGAATTCGCGAATAACTCGCGAAATTGCTGCTCGAGGCCCCAGCCAGGGCTTGGCCGCGGAAGGGGCCTCGCCACCTGCATGGTCGCTGCGCTGTCGGGTAGCGCGGGCTGCTGCGGCCCTCACAGCCCCGCCAAGAAAGCTCAAGGTGCGAACGACAAACACCTCACGTGGAGTCATGTGTCGCCCTGTTCCCTCGTATGTCAGTCATATATTTCTATGTATAAACATATATTCAAGGTATAAACGTATATTAAAGGTATATATGCGATATATCTAACATTATACTTATGATTACATGGTAGTTATAGTACAGTTGTATCTATAATTATTAGGCTTAGTATATGAATATGCATGTGTATAGTGTGTATTTGTAGCTATATATTTACATATTCATTCCTTCTTCAAGGATTATTTATTACTTCTCTTTAGATTCAGTTATTAAAATAGAGAGGCAGGGGTGGGGGGAGGAAACAGCTTCCTTTTTTCTACCAGTGTTCCCATGTAACCGGATGGAGTGTTTGTGGAACATCTACCTATTGTCTTAGGTATGGTCTTTACAGGTTTCTTGGCAAATCCAGGCTAGAAAGAGCAAGACTTTGCTTAAAAATTACTAGGCACACTGCATGGTGATAAGGCTTTAAATGTTCTTCAGTAGGTCACCATTTTCACTGGTCCATTGAATCTCTCTCTAAAAAGGAAGGATTTTGTCTGTTACATCTGATCTTGTACATAGAGCATCCAGTTTAATTGGATTGCGATTAAGATAATCTTTTTTTTCTTTTTTTTTTTTTTACACCAAATTGGAACATGCCATTTTAAGAATCATTTTGAAAAAAAGATATACATATGCTTTATCACATATTCTCCCACCAACCGTAGCAATGTTCTAGATTATTTCTATGTGCTGACAATGAAAATAGCATTTTCTAGTGGCTCTACTGGTTGGCACTGGGACAGCAATTTCAGGTTAGAAGCAGAAGTAAAAGTGCCAGCGAGATAAGAGGCCAGCTGTACCATAGAGGTGATGACCTCCTTTGGCAAGAAATGTGCTTTGGATGTATAATTTAAGTAGCATGCTCCATTTCAAACAGTATCTATTTTTATGAGGTCGGATGAGAAGAAGAGAGGTCTCTATCACCTCCAAGACCTCATGCACCATTAAAACAAGTAGAAATCCAAAGGAAGGACTGAAAGGGAAAAAAAATAAATGAGCGACCAAGACAAAAAGCATGGCGGCTTTCACAAGTATCTATTCAATATATTTCTTTCCTTCACAAGCATCATATTCTCTAAATGACAAGGAGTTTAAATTCCAAATTCCATTGCCAATTTTAAGGCATTAAACTGGCCCATATAGTTTTTTGGCTCCTACTTGACCTCATCAAACAGCTGTGATTTTGAAGCAATCAGTCTCTAATGAGCTTAGGAACAGTAGCTGAAGTTAAAATGCCAGATGTGTTTCATTTTATCTTTTTTTTTTTTTTTTTTATAGAATGTTGTTAAGATGCACATCTTGAAAATTTTAAATTTTATATGTTAAAAATGATTTTAGAGCTGTCTTTTTTTATTTTTTTTTGGTCAGGTATGGAGGAATGATCCTCTAGTGACTGAAAATGGAAAACAATACTTATGCTGTGTCTCTATTTAATACAGATGGTGCCTTATCAGCACTCAAACACACTTCTGTGAGCAGCTCTGGAAAACTAGCTAGAATGCTCAAATACTTGCCATCTTTCAGTCTCATCTCCTTTTATTATATTGTAATGCAAACATCTGTAACACACTGAATGAAAAGTATATTGAAAATACAGAAAACAGGTAAAAATCTGTACACCAAATGAGAAGAACCTCTCGGAGAAAGAGCTGAAGTACATGAAATAGTTATTAATTGCAGGGGAAAAAAGTTATACAATCATCATAAATAAGTATCTTTAAAGCTTGCAATATTTCTAGAGTATTTGTCTTACAGAAGCAGACTTTGGTGATCAATTGTTAGAGTGAGTGATAAAATAAAGAATACATCAGTCAATATTGGATCGTCATATATCTTCAGAAAATGTTACTATATTAAATTCTTAAATATATTAGCTAGTAGAACTAACTAGAATAGGGAGTCTTTCAAAGGAAGATAATGCTCAACTGCAAGTTCGATGACTAAAATGCTTAGCATCTAAGGGTTGTCAGTCCATCAACTTGGCTGAGCATAAAACTCACTGAAAGCACAGAACTCTAACCATTTACTTGATGGAAGGGTTAACATTTCATTCTTTAAGTACACAGGGATCCAGATAACTGCTCATCAACAAATTCATTATTTAGTTGTTGAAAGAGTAGCAAAATCCTATTTCGAGAATCAGAGTGCATATGCACTTCTTGACTGGTTGTATGCACTTAGCTGTCCATTTTGTGTCCTGAGCTGCATACAGAAATGCTGCATACAATTACGTGCTATGTGTTTTCACATCCTTTTATGTATACTATGCAAGGACCAAATAAAAAAACAAATTTCTTCCAAAAAGATTCAAACAGCCTGGCCAAACTTTGTTTTACGCCATATCCTAAAATAGTTTTACTTTCATCTCTGTCATTGTGCAGCCTTTCAGTGGATGATAAAAGTAACAGCATCTCCATTTCCACAATCAAACACGTTTCTTTAAAAAAAAAGGCGCAGAACAACACTCTTAAAAATTAACTAAAATGACCCTGCTGATTGCAGTTCTCAAGAACTGACACAGAATAAAGTGGTTTCCAAGTTATCCAAGTTTAAGTGTATGGAGAACAAATACTCTGACTTAACCAGTGAACAGGGGTTCACTGAAGAGCAAAGAACTGCCTCCATGTGCTTGCAGTGGCCTGGCTTACTGCAGACAGGAGGCTGCGTGTTTAAACAGCCATCAAGACTTCACAGCAAAATCTACATGATGTAGAAATCACCTTATGTGAAAGCAACAAAAAGCACAAATCAATGTACCAGGTCCCATCACAGAGCTTTTTGGCCAGCCAGACCTCCCAGGAGTTTCCTGACTACTCTTAGTTAATCTTTTGGAAAACCTCTTTAATGAATGCACAACTGACATTGCTCTATTTACTGATACTCTTTTTTTGTGACTGTACTAGAGATTACATTCTGTATGATAACATATGTCTGTATGACATGGGTAGCCAAAGGCGGGAGAGTTCAGGAAAACCCTGATAGAAAGAACAGCTTAAGTAATAGACAGTGAATGATGCTAAGAGAGACTGCCAGGCCTTTCCAGCTTGGCAAGTTTTGATTCACTGTCCTGCTCAGCCTGACAAGTTTTGGTCAAATAGCTACAGTAATAGGTAGGTACACAGGAAAAAAAAAAATAGGCTCACTTTAATTTGCTATTTTAAACACTGGCCACTGGTATTGTCTCCTGGGAAGGATATATTCCAGCTTTCAGGTTTACCAGGCAAGAACAGGTCTGCTTATCATCTGCTACAGCTCTCCCAGAGAGGTGGCTGCTCTGAACCACCTGCTGAAGGAGGGACTGGCGGTGAAGGCCTCACTGAGGCACCTTCACTAATACCTAGAGCTAGAGTTTCCTTCTTGGTTCCAGGTGACCTCCAGCTCAGTGTGGACGACCATCAGCGGTGACTCTCAGCCTTCAGCTTTGTACATCCCCCTTCTTAGGTACATACCTATTTCTACCAGCAATACCAGAAACATGGGTGGTTCATTTAACCAGATGAAGTTAGGCTTAGATATCATAATGCAAAAAATGGAAATACTTGGATCCTTATCCTCTATGTCATCTACCAAGCACTACTGAATGCTTTCACTACGGTCTCTGCCCCTAAGTTTGAAATCCTTGCATAAGGGACAAGGCACACTACACAGACACTGTGTGTGCCTATGAGGTAAAAAGAAGGCCAAAGCCTCAAGAGCCCTCTCTTCAGCAACTGTTCCTATGTGACTGTTTGAAAACTATATTTTAAAACAGTCTTGTTGATTTTCAGCTTATCTTTTTGTCTTCTTAATGGTAAAGCTTTTAAGTGAAATACTTTTGTTATTCTCAGGGAATATAGCTTAGTATTACAGATAAAAACTCCCTTAAAAGTTATATTAAAAAGTTACTAAAATATATCAATAATACCTTTCAATAACAAGTTATTAGCATGTCCCTTAAAGGCATAATTATGTAAGAGATTCTCAATATATTGACAACATCTAACTTAAACACAGAAAGGAATAAAAGCTGCTTTCAACTGTAACTGCAACGACAACAGAAACACTCCCTGTAACTGCTACAGTACCTTTTGTGCTATCAGCTCTTTGTATTTTTCTGCCAGTTTACTGCCTGTTTCTTCTGTTATGACTGCCATCCCTGTTTTCTGAGTTCCTGGCACATGTTCAGATTACTTCTACACATAATAGTTAGTTTATTCAGCTCCTGTTTTTGCTTTGACTAACATGTCTGGAAAATAATACACAGTTATAATGTACAATGTTCCTTCTCAGCAAATTAATAAACCACTTGCTAAAAGCCTGCATATGCCATACCAAAAATTGCAAAGGGAACAGTGGTGCTCCAGTCATGTTTTTCTGATAGCAGCACTGATAGTGATCAACCAACCCTACCACCAGAAGTGACCGTTCATTGGTCTCTCATGCACTGAGAGCCATTTATGAGAGAGCGGTGCCACCACAGACCTGGAATCCCTTAGTTCACATGGTGCCACCACAGACCTGGAATCCCTTAGTTCACATGCTCTGTCTCAATTGGATGGTACTTGGCTACACAAGGCTATCATACACAAGATTTTATGTATGTATATAGTTTTAGAGAAGGATTTATTAAAACCTGATAAATTACTGTGACAGTAATTGCTTATTTCTGTTGTCCAACAAATATTAGAAAAGCTCAGTAGTTTTTATCTTCAAAAGATAATTTTCATGACTGCAGTTGAGAGAAAAATGTCCACAATTGTTTTGCTGCTTAGTATTTTTAATCCAACTGTTGCTGAAAAACATTATCAAGTACATTCTAGAAAAGATGCCACAAGCTGTCAACTATATTAAACACTGTGAATAATTCCAGTAGCTCTAATATATAAATTTATATATATGATCTCACCTCTGAAAAGCACATTTTAAAGCTAATATTTGATTTTGCTCCTTCTGCAAATCTTGCGATTCCATTCAAGCTGAAATTTAGCATGAAAAATTGTTCTGTGATGAAATAGAGCATCACTCAGAATGTGCACACTAGTTAGAAAGATGAAATTATTCTGCTTCAAAGAAATGCATGTTCTATTTAGACCTGTATTTTATCACACTGAGCTTGGATCTTAAATATTCATTTTGATTACATATTATTTTACTGATTTATTCCCTCATTAATTCACTTCTGTAGTAATGTGATCAACTTCAATGGATATATTTAAGCTGTTACATACATCTTATCTCTTTGTACTGCACCAAATACCTCTATCAAAATAGTTAATTAAGAAAGAAAATCAAATTTCTCTGAATCTCACACTAAAAGATAAATTTTTCCTTGAAAAAAAATACAACTTAATTATAAAAATGAATCCATGCATTATATGAAGACATGTGGATAATATAAGAAATGAGCATAGCAAATGAAAAGTCGACACAGTATTCATGTTTGATTTAATACATCAAATGTGAAGCAAGAGAGTGTCCAGAGCACTCACTTGTTGTATCATCTGAGAGATATATAATACTCTAATGAGTCTAGAAAAGAAGATAGAATTGAGATACATCAGTTTTGCTGCTTAATGGTTTGTAAGTTCCAGTCATCCTTTGTATTCATTTTGGTGTCTCAGTTATAAGGACAGTGCAGTACTAGAGAACGCGGGACCTATGAGTTTTACTCCTTCTCAACATATCTTTTTTCTTCTGATCCTTAGGGCAGAATCATTTAATCTGTTTGTTCATGATTTTCAAAGACCTGAAAGGAGTTACGTGCTTAAATCTCAGTGAAACTTTTGGCCTTTTAGTACCTTGCTTTCTTAGATGACTTTGAAAACTCTAGTTCTTTTCCCTTACTTTTCTATCAATCGATGAGAATATAAAATTTACTTATTAGAAGTATCTGGCATGAAAAATTTGAATACCAATTGTTGAAAGATGATGAAGAAGTGAATATGCTGATAAGGAAACAAGGAGTTAGATTCAGGAATAAGACAGATAAAAAAATTCTCCTTCTAGTAGACTGTAAGGTTGTTTAAAAAACTTTTCCCTTTTTTTTTTTTTTTTTTCCCCCTCCTCACTGCTGGCAAAAAAATGGAGGAGACTGTATAGCTTTATTTCATGGCAAATACAGTTATTTTCAAATTAATCAGTTAAAGTAACTAAAGGTAAATTCTTCCTGTTTTCAATTTGCTTTCTACCTTCTGCTTCTTTTCTGAGTCACCTGACAACAACTAGAAGATGGCAAAACAGATACAGAAACTCCACAAGTTCAACAGAAGAAAATACTAAAATACTATCATGTTCTATTTGTGTCATACTTGTGATCAGTATGACAAGTTGGAGTATTACGAAGATAGGTCATCAGTGAAAAGTGATACTTCAAATGATAAAGAAAATAGACATTACAAGAAAGACCATACCTAGTTACTCCTATATCTGTTCTCCTCCTATTGAGAGATAAATTCATACATAGCTAAGGTAAACTACTTTTAATTCTTGAAAGTATTTATCATCAACAACAGTTTAATCTATTAACTGAAAAAAAAAATTCCAAACTTATGCTAAGGGTCTACAATTATTCAAGATGTCTTAAAATGCTATGCATATTTTCCCAGTTCCTTTGCTTGTAATCTTCACTGATTCCTTCTAATGTAAAAAACAGCTGCTTTTTAAAACTCAATAAAACAAATATTTATAATTTTAAGAATTACTAAAGTATATTAAGTAATTATTACCATATATCAAAGCATATTAATAATTTTAATTATATAAATATTTCCCTCTACCTAGCTATTTATTAACAAAGTTGAATGTTTTGTTATTCTATGCATCCATTGTTTGTAACAGCCTCAAATCAGGCTTGAGAAAATATATCTACACACACATAATCTATATATCTATCTCTATATATTCTATACACATTAAATATAATATCATTGTGTTTTATGAAGGTGAGTAAAAATAGATAACATCCCAACTGAATAAATTCATTGTTACATACTTGAACAGAAATCATAATAGGGAGAGAATACTGCCACAGTTCGGCTAGATAATACAGTTGCAGATAATAGGCAGTTGTATCCACTGCAGCACAGGAGTCACTGAGTATCCTCAAGGTCGAATGTAAACTTGACAACATATAATTTATTCTACAATGTCAAAAATGATCCATAACATAATTTATGAATTTCAATAAAGCCTTATATGGCGTTTGCATTTCAAAAGCAACATGAAAACATTAACTCTTTAATTTTCAAAATTTCCTGGAGTTGGTTAGCTATAAGATAGTGGTGCTAATCATGGAAATGAAGAAAGGATACAATTTAAATTCATAGTTATAGAACAAGCCTGTATAGAATTAGATTAAACAATTTCCATGTTCCTCATAGAGCCCATAAAAATACACTGAACATTTTCATTAGATCAGAACAGCAGCTTGAGAAACTGGATAGATATAAGGACTTCACTTATGTTGGGATCTACGAGAAGTGAAAAAAAACTTCACACTCTTTTACATGCTAAAATAAAGCCACTTGTGGAACCCATAAAATTATGCATAAAATTTACTGATGATTCAACAGAGTATCCCTCTTTGGTGAGCATCAGACATTGCTGTTGCCTGCTTTTCTAATGCTGTAGTCAAATGTACATTTTTAATGAGAGCTGGATAGTCTAACCTATAAAATAGAGAAGACATCACAGAAGACTAAAAGTAGCATTTTCCCCCCTATTAAAAAGATGCAGCTATTTTCTTAATTCTTCCTGAGGTTCAACAGTAGGGGAGGGCTAATATCTATTCTAGATCTGTTTTACCCAGAAATTTACAGAGACATAAACATAGGATGTCTCCCATTCTCCTGAAGTCTTAGGGAAAATTAACATCAATGAATAAATACTTTGGTAATTCTGCCAAAGGATCTTATTTTACATTACTTTTTGATATTCAAGACAAGTACGCGTTTTCCGACCACCTCTAATCTACTTTTGCCCAGGTCTCTGTGATTACTCATCTTAAAAACAATTATTTATGCCTTTGCGGCCCTAGCACACTTGATTTCAAGATAAATTTTGAAAATAATTCAAAAGTTAAAATTTATACAAAATGTAGGAATGGGATTTATCCAACTTCTGATGTTTATAGTTTAGCTCTGTGATTCTAAACTCCATAGGCAATGGAATTCCTAGGGTTCAACGTATCTCATATTGATGTGGACTTTTAAAATACATCAGATGAATTGTATCATCTCAGACATGTCTATTACTTTCCATCAGCTATAAAGGAAGTTTGGAATGGTTCTCATCTATACTGTAGACATTTAAAGTTAGGGCACTTTATGGGGCTATATCAAAAAGAATTAAAGTGACTTTGTCTTCCATATACCTCAATGACTTTTCCTGATTTTAAAGTATATATAGTTAATTTTGATTCAGAGCATTTTAGGGATCACTTTTAAGGTTTTAATATAGAAATTCAGTCCCTTGAATTTAAGGCCCTGTCTTTTCCCTGGATATAGCTACACTTGTTTGTGCAAATCACACAGAAGAGCTTTGACTTCCAGATGTTGCACATCTGTGTCCACTCCTAGAATTTCGACAAGGATGGACCAGATGTGTAAAAGGTAACAGAGTTTTTGTTGTCTAAACATCAGCAAATCACAACAGCAATTTAAAACATTTTAGTAATTACTTTGCTTTGTAGACCTCAGAAGACTAATTCCAAGAAAAATGTTCATCCTCAGTGGCCTTTGATGTCAAGCCTTGACTAATTACAGCAGGTGCCATGAAGTTCTATATTTTTTATTTAGAGAATAAATCAGTGGATCTATGCATAGACACTGAATAAAGGAAACGTCACTTATAATTTATGCAGTAATAAAATTGTTTAGAAAAATAAATTAATATTGAAATAGCAAACAGCAAGCCAAAGAGTAAATGAAATAAATCTGACCTATACCAATGGGAGACACAGTATCATGAAACAGAAATCAGTGGTATCCACTAAAGCAACAATTTTCATGTTCAATCCTTTCAAGTAGAACAAAGACCCTGTAAAGTAAGATCTAACTCTGTTTGAAATTATTGAACACAGAAGTTTTAAAACTTTAACTAAAACTTTTAAAAAACTTTAATATCTTTTCAAAGTCAAGAAGATAAAGCCTGTAAAATATTCTATTCCGAATTACAAGTGCAAGTCTGCCTCAAAAATATTGCAGGGGTAGATAGAAGAGGGGGAGAGAGATTTAGCTGATCATTCTGTGAATCATTGAAGATAAAAATGAAAATAAATGTTTTATTGTAGTACTTCAAATTTTCATGCAACTAAGAATAAAATGTTCCTTAAGAAAAAGAGGAAAACTGTTCATTGAGGAAAGTTAAAAGCAACTCGTTCTAAAAATTACATTGGAAACAAAATCTTTCCCTACTTTCATTCAAGTAATTTGGTAGATTTTTAAAATAAGATCATATCTTTAAACAAAATATACTAAAAAAAATCTAAGTGACTTGTCACACTTAATTCTGAAGCTGTTCATATCATGTTCCCCCACGATGGCATGAATATGTGTTTTTCTGAACCACAGTCATATGGATTGATCTTTAAACTTATTTATGAGATAGAGAGACATGTATTGCTTCACTTTACTTTCTGAAACTGCACAAACAAGAGTTGCAAGGACAGTAACTTACTACACCTCAGCTATAACAAACACATGAAAGGAAGCTTATAGATTCACAATATGATTTTTCTTTTTTAGTAAAGACTTATTCATAAACATATATATTTATATTTTCTCTGTCTGCCTTTCCCAGGCAGGACTATTTACAAATTCAGTATATATAGGAGAAATTAATTTATATTTCATAAAAAATATCTAACAGCATAATATCTACTCTATTTTAATTAGTGTCTCACTTCAAAAATAATCTTAATAACGAAGCTAGTTAACAAGAATAATTAGAGTACTCAGGCAATTAATATCACACATTTAAAAACTCATCTGAACAGAAACACCTTTCAAAATGTTTGGCCTAAAGCAGCTGCCCTGACTTTTCAGTCAACAAAACTGGATTGTCTACGAAAACAACACCAAGGAACTTCTACAGTTTTCCAACAGCATCTATTGGTAAAAGAGCATCCATTTCATGCAGTTTAGACCCATTGTCGCACCTCTTCACCCTGGTTAAGTGGTCAGAAACTACCTGGAATTTGACTTTACGTCCATGACAAATTCATGGTTGAGATCCATGAAAGCGGTTTCCCTCCTGGACACGCGTGTGGGGCCAATGACTGTTGCTGTAGTTACTGCTCCCTTACTGCTCTACCTGCTGCATGGAGGGTCTGCGCTTCAGTGTGCTAAGAGGCTGAAGTGCAGTCCTGATGTGCACACTCCCACAGGGATGTGCACATCCCACACAAGGGTGGTGGGAGTCTGCTAGACCCATTGCATCTCTGTCTAGGCCCTTACCCTGGTTGCGGGGCTGGGGCCATCCAGTGGGACAGAAGATGAAGCTGCATCTATCTGGAGCTGCATATCAGGCATTTCTGTGAATGCCCAGGAATTCCAGGTATTCCATCCAATGCCAGGTGAATTGGATGCACTAGGTTCTGCCTATTGAAGACCAACTATCTAGTGGAGATAGAAGCCGTTCAGCTCATGACATCTGCCACCAACTGGACTCGGTGACAGAAATATGGCTTAAGAAACAGCTCAAACTACCAAGCAGTGATTTTGATCATATTAGCTATATTCACAACTTCATTTCTGTAATTGCAACATATTTTAAATCTTAGCAGATTAATACATCTGTGAGATTTTTCTCTGACAGTTGCAGTACACCAACAGTGAAAATAATTTTCATGGAAAATATTTTACAACAGCACATAACTTCATCTAACTAAAATAAACTCAATGTACAGCTAATTTCCAATTGTGTTTCACATCATTCAATTTGCATATCCCTTGCTTAAGTATGCTAATATCTTTATGCATGGTCTACAGCACTGTGTTTTGATCTATTTCATCAATTCTCATCTATTCCATCTACAGTAAAGAGCTCCTGAAGAAAACTTACATCATTAAAAATGGACAGCTTTGACCAACCAAGAAAAATAAAATGTATTTGCTGGCTTGATTTTTAGGGTCTACATGAAAAAAAAATACAGCTTCATCTATTCATTTAAAATGCAATGGAAGATTCACCTTAAAATAGGTGAATCTGTGTACACTAGGGATATCTGAAGATTCAAAGCTCAATTCATTGCAGCTCCCTATTTGACTACTATATTTCTGTGTATCACAAAACATTTTTCATTTCATATCACAGGACTGAAACACAGGAAAAACTAGAGAAGGATCTTTTTCATTTTCAAATAGGAAAGTAATTTTCAACTGACAGGACTAATCTAAGAAAGAAGAATCCCTGGTAACAAAACCACTTCTAATCTGATTTCTGCCTTGTCATTCAAGTCTTGGTATTCCACACCCTTTCTGTAGGTAATGCAAACTGAAGGATATAGTTTTGCTGAAATTTCCTGAAACTGAAGAATGTAGCAGGAAAAGCTCTCTCCCTCTGTTATTAGGTTGACTTAGGCCTACCCAACTATTATAAAAAAATAAAGTCAAAAGCCTTTTTTGGAAACATCATTAGTTTTACAGAGAGCTGGTGCTCAAAAACTGCAGTAATTCTTTTTGTAAGTTTTAAAAATTCTCTATTTTCATTACGAGAACAGGAAAGTACACATGGATTCTATCCTTCTGAGTAAGTCATACTAGAAAGTGAAAATAAAATTGGAGTTTATCGCTGAGGTTTTATATGCACACAAAATGGTTGGAAGTTTCCTGGGTTATATTGCTCTTTATCCTGTTATTGCATTTTTCCCCTGTTATTGCAAGGATATCCTAGGAGTCTGTAAAACCAAATGATAATAATCAAGACAAGGTAAAAATCAGGAAAAAGATTCACCTATCAAGCCTGAGAATTGACTGAGGATGATAGAACTGAAAATGCCCAAGGTTTCTGAGTCTTTCTGGCAAAGTCCTGTTCACTTGTCCCTGATGCTTATGTGATGCTTATATATAAGAGAACCTGACCCAAAAATTAATCGTGAATTTTCACTCTGTTTCTTCGAAGTTTTAGACAATTCCATTGTTCCAAAACTGCAAGATAGCAGTCATATACAAATAGATCTTTTCTAGGAGAACGCAGAAAATTAGGATAAAAAGGCAAAACTGACAACGGCCAATTCCAAAGAGTGCATTTTCTTAACACATCACACTTTGCAAATAAGTTGTTTGCCTTTCTGTTGAAGCTTTTTTTTGCGAGGCACTAAGGTTTAAAATGTCTTTTCTCATGCCCCAGCATAATTTCAACATTCCCATTTAACTAGGAACTCATTTTCAAAATAATAATAATAATAATAAAATCTAATCTCCATTAATAAAGCCCCTTATTCCTGTATGAAACAAATCTGAATCTTACTTTTTGTCTTATGGGAGGTTCCTTATAGTCTGTGATTATTAAATTGAGAGGGACAATATTTGTACTTCTGACCATCACACAAATTCATGGAAGTACATGGATAATCTACAGAGAGAGATGACAATTGGTATTTCCTTCACTTTTACTGGCTTGACACCATTTAAATACTTTCATACCTAGTGGTAGGGAACAGACCAAGGCTCTCAAAAATCTTGTCATCTTGTTAAGGATAGACTGAGGAGGTTAGAGTCCTAGACAACTTTTCCCCAATTGAAAATGGTGTGTCCTGACTACTCATTTATATCTGGATCTGGACCCAGAAAATTTAAAAAAGAAAGCTATGTAGAAGGAATAATAATAAAAATAAGAGTGTTAGCAAGCCATATATACTGCCTGCACATATGATTACAATCACTCAGCACTCTACTGTAACCCTCCTCTGGAAGAATGAGGTAGAAACGGCAGCAATATACAGCGATCGGCAACTGAGGCTGGAAACAATAATTAGGCACATTGACAGATTGCAGCAGCTGGAAATGACATCCCAATAGTTTTCCTAGCTTTTAAACTTGGCATGCGATTTTTCTGCCTATAATATCTCAGAGAAATTAACATTTTTGTCATCTTCAATGGCTTTGAGTGGTGCAAAGGAATATATTTCATTTAAAATAAAAGACTGCCGTTCCTAGAATTTCCCAGTTGTGGGAGATTTTACTTGATCTGGACCAAAAGCAAGTTTCAAGGATGATACTGTTCTGCTACATGTGCATATCAAAGCATAAACACAAATTCAAGGGAAGTTAAACATCTGGCCACATATTGTTATATCTTAAGAAACTAAGTAACTCTATAGTATCTTTTTTTTTTTCCTCTTAAAAAACAAACCATCTTAGCCTTCATTTCTAGCCTTTTACACCATATTTTTCTGCATAGTTGGTGTTGTGTGATTGAGTCGCATCTGAATTTCTATCTATCTTGTGCATCTAGCACAGCTCTTGCTTCAAATCTAGGCATGTAAACTTTCTTCACCTAATGATTTATGCCAGGTATAAAAAGTGTTGAATTTGTATGTGAAAATTATACCACAATATTGTTCTCTCAGGAGTCATAAACAAATCAGAGTCCAGTTTGTGCTATGAAAAAAAGAAGTATGAACCTCACTGGGACTTTTAATCACAATATGCCAGCTCTGAATTAAAGATCCATTTTGTATCAGGTCTCACTGGGCTAACAAAAATCTGCTTGTTTACAGAAGTTAATTTTAAAGTTTTAGCAGAAAGCAAATGGTGCTGAAGCAGATGTTGCCCAGCTTTCAATTAAGCTAACATGTATTCCAGGGAAAAAAGCAATGAACATTGTTGTGCTGCATGTGCAAATTGATAGTTCAAAACTACAGTTACTACTAAATATTAAATGCTCTGTGTTTCCCAAGCGTGTGAAGAAAAACCCTTGCAGAACTGGGAATACTTTTTTGTTTTGTACTGTCTTCTGTGCACTTAGAGAAAAGTATTTTTCTACCAGTAGCTTCAACCTCAGATCTACACTGATTACATTCACTTAATTAGATTAGAAAGGCACTGAAAACAGTACATATCACTTAATTCCTCACACTGTTTTTCTTCAAACAGAATAGCTATCCAGAAATACCTAACAAACAAACTACCATTCACAGTGTCACACAGTCCAGTGTCACAAAAAAAGGATGTTGAGATTTAGAAAAAAAACCTTTGGCATGAAGTACAGCAGAAGACTAAGCTGTCTGTATCCTTCTGGGAACTTTGGGTGAGGCCTGAGTGAAAATACTGGAGCTAGGATTTTTGTTCACTAGTTAAATTAGAATTTCACTAGATTTATTAGTCAGAGTATACAAATCTTTAACACACAAAGGACCTAAATTTCAATTTCTAATATTATGATTATTTGATTGTGTTCCTTGATTCTTATTTTAGGTTCCCTCTTATGCTTTTAGTACTAATGTTCAAAATTTGGAATTTCCCACTTAAATATGTATTTTTATGCTTTTAAGATTTTGGGAGATTCTGGGTTTTTTTAGCAATTTTGTAAAGAGCTTCAGATCTTCTTCAGCTTCTTCATCTACTGTTGTATTAATTCAGCACTTGCTCTAATGTGTCTAATTAGTTTGAATCTATTACGATATGGCAATCTAGTAAGATTAAAAATCATTAACTGTCACAGGACAGTACGGATTCTAAAATGGGACTGTCTTGTTGAGATCAAGTGTTATCCACATGTTTAAATTCTGTCAGCATGATAAATTGTCTCTGAGGTCAAGGGTCTTCAACAAAAGATTTCAAATCAGCAGTACACAATAGCTGCTGATATTAATTAAAAAAAAGATTACATTCTGCTTGAAGTACTCCTGATAGAATAATACAAAGATAATGCAAGCACTTACAATGAAATAAAAAGCTTAATTAGCATTCTAAAATTACCACAAACAAGTTTGAATCTCTCTCTCTCTCTCTCACAGGAGGTTGCTCCAAAGCAAAATGTTAAAATAGACTATGTATTTGCTATTGTGAACAGCTCCCTTAGATCTACAATACACAGGAAAACATGAAACAGTACCTTTTGCATGGTGCTTAGTTTGATTTTAAAATGCAACTTAGAAACACTTTCTTGCTAAAGCAGAAAGTAAAAATTCTGCTCATGTTACATTTTATATGCTGCATCAGATATTACTTATTAGAGTACTCTTTAAATACATTCTTTACTTCTCTCCAAAAGATTATTTCATGTTTGTATATTATTTTTAGAGGCTTGTAAACTGTAACAGATATGTAAGAAATGAGATGGTATATTCATAAATACCTTTTCCAAATATTCTCACAACAATCAATAAAAATACTAATTCAGCGACTTAAGAGAATGTGTCAAATCACACCTTAGTGCATCACAATTCATTTTTTTAAACAAAATCATGTTGTACATAACTGTACACTCTCTTCATATACACAATAACAAAAGTTGTAAAATTAAGCCTGAGTTTTTATACTCACAGTAACTGCACTAAGCTTATCTTTTGCTTTTCCTCTGCTGCCATGTGCTCAAAATAATCAATTTTACTGACAGAAAATACTCGCTTTTTTCAGAGATACCAATATGAGAGTCAAGTAGACCAGGAAGCTTTCAAAAATATGCAAATAACCCCTAAACCCATGAGATTATTACATTTTAGTAAATGTCTTTGAGATGTGGTGTTGTGTGCCTAAATGTTTTATTATTTTTCCCAGCCTACAAAATATTAGACTCTAGAAAGGTGATAAAATATATCTTAAGTCATAATCCCTTTCTGTCAAAATATAATGTGTACTTTTTTTTCCGAGAGATTGAATTAAAAAACAAAAATGCCGCATTTAAAGATTGTTTTCTTCACAGTCTCATCTTCATTCCTTTCTTTCCCGTCATTCCATGGTTATCATTCTTTGAGGTCTTCACATAACGCAATTCTCTGCCATACAGTCTCAAGACAGGTAATACATTTACTCTATACTGAAAATGCACTGAGAATTTTACCCTGAGAGTGGTACCTTGAAATGTTATGTTTCAAAATGCATTAAGTCTACTGCGAGCTCGCTAGGAACCAATCAACCCAAAAGAAGCAAACAAACGCCTTGGTAAAAGGCATTCAGTATTATCATTAGATGAACTCTTTCACAGGGCAAACAGGACTACAGCTTCCTTCAAATATAATCTGTCACTGTCACTGCTTTCCCTCTATTTTCCTGCCCCCCCCCCTTTTTTTTTCTTTTATACTCAACCCACTTACTTTTCTAGACTTATCAAATGAAATTATGACTAAGAGTCTATTTGACATTAAAAAAATATTTGGGAGATAAGAGTACAGCAAGGTTCCTACCTCTTCTTTTACACTTCAGCAAGCTTACAATTTCATCTTAGTCAAGACTGATGCTCCAGTATCAAAATAATATCATTATATAATTCTAACTTTGCTTATTTTGAACTCTTAGTGGTTCAAATGCAGCTTCTTTATTTCTCAAAACTTTTATTGACAGAAATGTTTCACAAGGTCAGGGGCAATAAAACTGGCATTTACATAGGCACATGTCCAAGGATTTCAGGAAATCTGCTGGAACTAATGGTTTTGCTTGTATCATGAAAGATTTGAAAGAACTCAAAAGTTCTTTCAAAGAAAGAAGATGGGAAAAATAATCAGTCATGCATGGGTTTTCCATTGTGAGTTAACAAAATCCTTTGATGACATATAAAGAAAGAGGTAGCACATACTTTCTCTATTCTTTGTCCGGATGTAACTGTCACTGATATTCTACACCTAGAGTACAAGAAAGATGATGGAAAAGATGGACAATATGAGGAAAGCCAAGTTATCTGGAAAATCACTAGGTTTATTATACTGAGCTACATATACTTTATATATGAATTGATGAGATACACAAAGCAGTACTGAAAAATCTGTTCACTTCATAATGAATTTAAATAAATAGCAACTATGAATACATGGAAAAAAATAGAAAACATTTACTGAATAAACTGGAATTCTACTTTACCATCACACAAAAAATCATGATCTAGTTGTAGTGGCATTTCAATTAAAATTGAAGTACAAATACACTCTAAAAAAATTTACCTTTCAGTTTAATGATAAAGATTCATTTATTATTATAAAATAATCATGATTTTTGGCCAAACTACCTCTTGCACAGATTTTTAGGATTTTAGAGACACAAAAGGATACAATAAGTCAACTCCTTTTTATATTACTCAGTCAGGTCCATGTTTTCTTGACATAAAATAAACCCAATAACACAATAATTGCTTGACCATATATTAAACCCTACCTCTGTTGAATCTTTGTTGACTAATGATTAAAAATAGAGGATTTTCAAATTGTCAAATTTGTCGTGCTCCAAAAAGTATTATTTTCTCTAACAAAAACATCAAATGATCAGAATTAACTTTTGGAGTCCATTATTATTATTATTATTATTATTATTATTAGTTTTTAAACAGATATGTGATCTTTCTGAATCTAATTTTATTGACTGTATTTGTCAAAGTCACTGTGTTATTCAAAGGAATAATACCACTCCTACCACCTTGCAGAGTAGTCAGATATAAAAGTATCCTCATGTAGTTTCCCTTGCTTGAGGCAGAGCTGCAAAACATTTCATTCAGTCTTCTGCAACAAGAACCCCAGCTGAAGGCATTATGGTCATAAAAGAGGTAATGAAATAGTGTAGTGATAGTAAATGTAGAAGATATCAGAGGCAACTTTATCTGAGATGGCTAAGGGTTGCACAAATATCACAAGGTACCCTCCCAGATGCCTGAGCTGCAATTCATCTCTAAACCGTATGATACTCCATGGCAATGTAAGAGCTAACAGAAGACACTGCAAGAAAACATACCTTCGTGTTAGCAGCCATCAGAGATGAGAATGGTGTGACTTCCAGAGATGAAACCAGAATGTCAGCAAGATACTCAGTAACCCCAGTATGCTAGTGTTCGACTTTAATTGAAGCACATACAGCTTTGAAACTTTATAAAATCAACATAAATCACAAAATCATTACAACTAATCAGAACACATTTTCTTTCCTACTCTGTTATGTATTTATCAGACCTGCAGTGATTCTAATCAGAACGGCCCGGCTTTTAAAACGAAGCGTGCAAACACAAGAGTAACGCTCCTTGTCCCACAGCGTTTCCAGTCTAACAGAAAACACGGCCGCGCTTTGCACTGTGGGAGCCGGGCCTGAGATCTGCTCGGCTGCCCTTGTACACAAGGTACCAAACACTCGTTCGCTTGGAACAGATTTTAACGTGCGCTCAGGACTGGGGCCGATTACTTCAAGACGAGAAGCTCTTGAAAGCTTCAGTGGTGCTCCGAGGAATTCTGTGTGCGTTAGGTGTTGGGAAAGAATGTGGTTCCTGGCGGATTCACTCTGCTTAATCAGATTGTTGCCTTTTCCGCAGTTTACTCAGAAAAGGATTTTGACTTTGAAGATGCAAGCAAAACTCTCCCATGCTGCTTTTAGCCTCAGATAGATACACCTATTAAAACAAAGTGCCTCCAGTTGTGTTTTTTTCCCTTCCTGAAGAAGAAAAGGCTTATTTTACAAGCTAAAATAATGGCAATAAAAACATTATGGAAGCACTTAGTAGTGAGCATTTACATTAAACAATGATTTAAAATACAAGGAATAGATCTCTTCTACTTCAGCTACAAAAAAAATATCTGCTGAAAGGAAAAAGTTCTCTGCAAAACCTCAGAAGGTGACATGCTTATTGCAAAAGAAGAAAAATTTTGTTTATCAGAGCTTTTAGTTTTCCTCACAATCCAGATATAAACTGCAATCTAATGGCTCCGCATAGGCTGAACAAATTAAGTAATATTTGGGTGTCATTTGAGGCATGTGTAGGGACTGAACTGTGGGACACTGCATGAGCTTCATCATAAAAGATAAATAGCCAGATATTTTGGAAAAAAAAAAAAAAAAAAAAAAAAAAACAGTAGCAGGCATTAATATATTTTTCAGAGTCTGCCTATTACAAGTGGACAGAGATCGCACAATTTTGCTATTGCTGATAGAGGAATATGGATCATCCAGTGCCAAAAAACAAAGGCAAATAAATAAAACTGTCCACCTAATCTGTATTAAAGAGTTGTCATCTATTTCCAGCCATCAGTAAAATAAATCTTGCATGAACTATCTTACATAATGTAGGTGAATAATAGCTCCTGTATCTACCCCACTAATGGAAAATTACCTTGAATCCTCTGTTCGTCCCATTTCAAAATGATCCTTATTACATAACCAAATTATTTTCTGAATATTTTAACTTCCCTTCTAATACTGCCTTAAAATCAGAAGCTCACTCAGTTTCAGTTCATCTCCTCTGCAAATTCTCTTCATTCCACAAAAATCACAAATGACAGTCGCTTTTGACTGTCCTCTTTCCAGGGGATACAGTGAAATATCTCAAGCAATGTTCCCTGCCAGGGAAAGAGTTGAAGTATATACACCTTACTAAAAACCTGAGAATTTCCACAAAAGAAAGGAGCACCTTTATAAAGGTCCCAGTGATTATAGTTACTTCTGTTGGAACCTGCAGATACTTACAAGACACAATTCCTAGAAATTCTGTCTTTAATACTTCTGGTGCTTACAGAAAAAAATAGAAATACAATTAATTTAAACTTCATTCACTTTTCCCACTACATTCAGTGAAACACTAAGCGAATTTCATCTTTGCACTGTGTCAAAACATCCTGCCCAACTAGGAAAATATATTTATACCAGCTTGGATACACTATTTTGTGAAAAGGGGTACAGCTGAAGTAAATTCTTTCTTTTTTTTTTTTTTTTTTTTCAAAACTTTTTTTTTAGATACAAATAAAATTAACCAATAACATATGAATTACACATATTTCCAAACATTTGGAAAGGTCAGTTGACTCATTCCAGAGGTACTTATTTATGTCCTTTGGCTATAAAGGTAATTTAAGACTACAAGCTCAAATACAGATGCCTGCTCTGTATCTGTTTTGGTGAGATGGATCTCTCTCCCAAATATTAAGTAGGAGTAAAGTATGCTGGATGTTTGCTGTAAGGCAAAAGTACATATTTTATTTAAGCAACTCAAGCATGTTACCACTTCTTTTCTATTCCTCCTACATTCTGCTTCTGTATATAACAGTACCTTACAGAAAATAAATGAACTGAGAAGTGTATTCAGAAATGAGCAATAAACAGCAAAATAGTCCAGTCAAAATGTCCATTTTCCAAAGTCTACCCATCAGTTGTCAAACTCATACCCAACTCCCTTAAGCCTTCTTTTTATATATATATTCACATAAATACATATATATATATAAAATCATAGAGCATGTGATGATTTTCAGTGAAAAGGAACTCGTTCTAAAACTGAATATGCCTAAGTGTGAAAGACTAAAACAGTCCATTACAACCTCACAAAACTGACCTCCACAATTATGAAAGCTAAATTCAGCTAAGTACATGTTAGACAGTTTGTTGAGGGCAAATGTTAACACTTTGTTGTTTGCTCTTCATAAACATAAAGGATTTCTTGATGCAGTTAGGAAGCAATATAACACTAACTTATGGTCTCGTCCAGTGTGCTCCATTATGTCTTTATGCTTTTGCCTAACATAAGACAGCATGGGACAGCAAAGCTGTGTATGCTGGACAGAATCTGCAAAACCTTTTGGGGTGAAAGGTTCTAAATAAGAGCAATAAAACCTGTGACCTATGATAAGGGTCACAGCAAAACCTCTTTACGTGAATTTATAAAACCGATCTATAAAAAAAAAAAAAAAAAAAAAAGTGTCTTGCACTTCCCTGAATGTCTCAGGTAAGCAGTTTTTAAATGACTGCCTTTCATTCACATGGGAAGACCAGGCTGAGCAGTCATTAAGCTGCATATTCTGAATCTCAAAAGTTTGTACTGCATGATCTTATCTTCAGATCTGTGCATTCATACCTGCAGATTTAATCCTATGCCATAGTGCCCAGTGATGTAATCTGAGAATCACTTTGGGTAGATTCAGGGAAGCAAACCAGATTATTATTTCCTTATGTAAAAGAACCAATTAAATCCTTCTTCAAAGCAATAATTTATTCAGCCACTCATTGCCCAATATCTTCAAGACACATCAGATTAGCTGTATCTACATCATACCAAAAACATAAATTTGTGGAACCTGAGGTGTATTATCTGTATATATACACTGATGATAAATTTTGATATTATTTATATATTATATATTATATCCATGTATATTATTTTATACTTATTTTCAACTCCTTTATCTTTTATAAACATACATGGAATATTTCTGAAGGGGACATAAACCTCAGTCACCTTTCGTTGTTCTCTCAGGATCATGCCCATGCTATTATTTCATAGCCAGCTTGAATTGGTAGTGCTCAAAAAGTGAGGCAGTCAAAATCAGATACCAGGACATCAGTACCAGTCCAGGTATTTTGTTTTCTTTAGGAAAGAGAAAGAACATATATATTCATTTATGACATGTATAAAAATTATATCAGTTGAAAAATTCAGACTATGCATCTATGTGTGCTAATAGTAATTTGGAAAAGCTTCAAGATGAAAAGTTTGGAAAATGCATCCTAATAAATTTCCTAAGAGATTTGTTTTTCTGCATAAACCATGTCAGGATTCACAAAAAAAAAAATCTAAATATAAGGTATCAATTGTTATCTACAGGTGCAAGATTTGTCAGAAATAAATTTTAAGCATTCATTTTAATTTACTTTTTTTCCACTGACTTCAGATATTTCAATGTCCTAGTAGCAATAAAAACAAATTATCTAAACCACTTAATAGTTTTAGTAGATACTGTAAATTAGAAATGAAGGATAATGTTGAACTGTGAGTTGTGAAGTAGAAATAAATAATTAATCTAATTATGAAATATTATTTCTTATAGCTTGACAGGATAAGAAAATATTTTTACTATAAATTCTGGATAAATTATGCTGGCATTTCATTCCTGCTTATAGCATCAGCAACAGTGACAAATCCTTTGGAAAATAAAATAAAAGTTTGGGGAATCTTATATGTATGAAAATGCATTACTTATAGAACAATTATAGTAATATTGGATAATGATAACTTTTTCAACTCCAAATGAAGCAGTTCCCTCAAAGGCAAAGTTCATCTGTGTTAACTGATCTCAGCTTCCTGCCATTGAGGCTATATTAAACATTGCTCAAGTCTGTAACATAACATTCTGATAGCTTTTCCTAGAAAATCATGAATTAGTGATATAACTTTTATCATTCTTCAAAACAAGAGATAAGTCTAAAAGATGATATCTAAAAGAGGAAAGTCGCTATCATTACATAACATACATTATTTTTACAGGTTGGTTATTTATGGGAAAACACAGAGTAAACTATCCACCTACATACCACTGGGTTTTTGTGGTATGAACATATGTGGCCGCAAGCACTAAAACATTTGTTGGCTTCTACATCCCCTGCTTATGCTTGTGATGTATTCCAGGAAGAATTGTTTATCTTTTTTAGGTTATTAAATCTTTAACATCCATATAATCCAATTTGGACAGAAAAGAGAGAAGTTATTAACATGGCCATGACTTTCAACATTAAAACTTTGAAATCATAGAAAAAAAGTATAAAGTTCAGCCATTGCCTGTTTAGTAGGAAATACCTATCACTGAACATTCATAATAGATGAACATTATGAACACAAAGAGATGACTTCAAAATTGAAATGTATATTAAAAAATAACTCACCTAAAACTATATGATAAAGTTAAATTTCCAGCCCCAAATTGAATACTAATTAAAGACAGATTGCTAGCCAATTCTTAACATCATTGTAAGAACATTGTAAAGAACAAATACATGATATGTTCAGTATTTCTGAGCATAGATATAGAGATACTTATTTTAAGATCCCCAGTAATGATTCAGGAACTTAACCTGACAGTACAGTTCTGACAGTTCTAAAGAACCTTTGATTTTGTAATTGTCATTGTAATATTTATCTGTCGCTCACAAACACACGAACAACATAATGCATATTAGTGTGGCATTACTTTTCAACAAAACCTGCACTTTTTTTTTTAAATGAAGTGAAACAATGAATGTCAGACACAAGAAAAAAATTACCAAGTCAAATTTCAGACAAATGACTGCAGAAGATATTTTAACATTCAGCCATCGTAACATTCAGCCATGGAAATCCAATCACTACATGTCTTGTCTCAGTTATCTTGATGATGGTATTGAAGTCTCAGTTGGACAACCGCACGCATGTTTCAGAAAGAAGAACAGACATAGCTAGGCAACCGGACATCTTAGCATCTGAGAGGAGATTAGAAAATTGTGCTTTTGGTTTATCAAAATGAGATCCAATAGGGCACAAAATTGCTGCCTATAAGAAAATAAGGTAGCTAAACTTTGGGGAACAGGAAAAACTCAACTAAAGGACAGCCCTAGCACAAGAAAAATATGCATAAACTAAATACAAAAGTGTCTATCAAAGATGCTAAAGAAAGTCCCCAAGCATTAAGCAGTGAATAGACAGAAAATCTTTCAGCCTGAATAATGAAAGAATCCTCCCCCCCCAGACTTCAACAACTTCATGACAGAGTTCAATATGTTTCAAAGGTACTGATGTGTTATCTGTAATATAACTTTTTAAAGTCTGTGTCTCCTAACAATAAAAGAACTAAATTACAATTTCTTAAAAACTGAAATGTGACCCTTCTTTTTCAACAACCAAAGATCTGCTTCGAAAAAGTTTTAGCAAAAAATTCACAGTAAGAGTATTCAAGTATGACCTGTCTTGAAATTAAACAATTCCATTATTAGCTTTTATTCACATTATCTATAATGCATAAATGCTACTTAATATCAGCCTGCTACATTGTGTAGAAAAAGGAACAAAACACCTAGAAAATCCCCCTAGAAGAATGTAATTACCTCTTAACCTATATTAACATAACTACCTAATTGGACTGTTGACTGTTTCATTTTACATTAACATTTGACTCTATATATTTACTGAGTGTTAATGAACACATTAATCGCTACTTTTCCAAAGGAGTCCTACCTGGAAATAGTATTACACATGAGAACATTTCATGTCATTTTTTTTCCTAAAACAATTCCTTGTCAAATACAAGACTACTTGCTTGTAAAAGCACTTATAAAACAAATTCTGTTACTTTTGGGTATGGCTCACTAGGCTTCATGATCTCATTAATAAGAAAAAGTTGTTAATCTACTAAGTCAAAATACTCAGCTGTTAATTGCTTAATTCAATAGAGATTCTCATGATCTTCCCTAAGCTTCACAGAAGCTAATACTTTCCAAACAACAGATTTTCATTGTGCATTGCATTATCAGCATACGCTGTTGTAATCTACAAACTCCTAACCAACAAAATAAAGAATAAATGAAGAAAATAATGATAAGGAAACATTAGACTAAATATTCTTTCCCATATAAATACTAATACTTGGTCTTCATTCTTGCAATCAGTTGGAATATTTCAAACTATGTGAATTTTTATCAAAAAAGTAGTTTTGTCAAGGTTGTACTGATCTAAATGAAGATCTGAGAGATTTCTTACACAAGGGAGGTTTTGGGGATTTCCTACACTTCTTACACAAGAGAGGAGAAAAAATAAATAAAAAGTAGAAGAAGAGGTTTGATGCATTGCAGAAAGAAAAACTTGGTAAAAAGTAGTTTTGTGAACACCCTCCAAAGCTTTTTTTGAATGGAAAAAGGAAACTTTCAAAAGTTGTCACAAAATAGAGACATTTTCTTGTAGCTAACACTTCTTCCATTCAGATTGCATTTAAAATATTTGTGTTAAGGTTTCTATAAAGAGTAGTTTACTTCCTCACATATTTTTGCTTGCAAACACATAATATAGACAAATGTGCATAGATTCTCATATATTCCATAAGCAAAAAACAGAAGGGTAACAGATGAGAAGAAGGTTAGGTCAAAAGGAAATGTAAAACAGAAGTAGTCTTGTTATAAAATGAAATCTGAGCTGCTGTATGACAGGATATTATCTCAGGGTCTTTCAGTATGATGTTCAATTGAATATGAACTTCTTTCTTAATGGTGACAAGAAAATTATGTTTCTAATCTCCTGGGACTGTAGCATGTCCTAACACTCAGTGGAGTTTTGATATATCTCTGATATATCTTCCTTTTGTCTGCATACTCTTAGAAATCAACTTAATTTTAGAGAGGAAATATCAATTTAGAAAGGGACTAGAAAAAAGGGAGAAAGAAGATTTTTTTCTACTGATGTATTTTTCTAAGTAATCATTTCAGGGTTCTCAAGGATAACTAGTGTAGTGCAGAGAACAGTGATCGACAGACAAGGCCAAACAGAACAAAAGGTAAGAACGTGTGCCACAGTGTTACTACTTAGCATATGATAACAATTCTTACTTAAGAATTAATTTATATTTTTTTCAAAGAAATGGTGAAAGCTGTGGCAAAGGGCAAGGGAAACAAAATTACAAGAGTTTGGAAATAGACATGATCTCTAGCACTTTTTATGTGAAAAAAGCATCTTTAATTCACTGATAACCCTCTCTCATCAGTTAGATTGTTGACTTAGTTTTCAAAGTGATGATAGTCGTTTATGGCAAGATATTTTTCTGTTAGTTTAACTCTTTCAGCTCAATGTATTATTTCACACTTAATATATTTTATATTGTACAGAATGATAACGTGTTCTTTTGGATTCTCTGGTTTTGCAGCCAAGAAATACCAGCATAAATCTGAAAAGGTTAACCTTAAATATTTAAAATAAAAAGCCAATTTTTAAAGAAACTGTAGCCAAGTAGTAGGTTAGTAAAAGGCCAACGGTTCCATCTCATAGAGTTATAAAATACTTTGCCATCTTTAGAATACAGAAATACATTTTCCAAAATTGATGTTGAATAACTTGTAACATGTAGAGTTCCTTACACCTATATTTAGATCAGTGCATTTATGCATTCAAAACAAAATTGTATCTGTGACATCACACAGACCTAATTTCTTTTGATTTGAAATACAGTAATTCAATCCAGTAATTGAAATGGGTAATTAATGATCAGTTTAATAGATTTTTTTTCTTATACCCAGATAGTAATGTATAACATAAATCTTGAGTTTAGTCAAGCCGTTTTATTCGGATGAATCTGTCAACTTGCAAAACATCAGTATAGAATTACTTCTTGATACCCAATACTATTGCAATCAAACAAAAGGTAAATAAACTACCAAGAAACTAGAATTATTATTTTCCTTATAATACTCAAAGAACTTCCAAGATGAAAAGCATATAAATTGGCACTGGACACATGAGAACTAGGTGGCTTTTCTGTCACACTGCATTTGACAAAAAAGCATTCTCAAGGTTCTTCGATTAAAATAAGCAAGATGCCTGAAAAATCATTCATGGAATCTCTCCTGTAGAGCTCAAAATTCAATCACATTTTTTCTCCACAAGATTCAGAAAATAAAGTCTGATACTTTTATCCTGCTAGTCATAAACATCACATGAAAATAAGTGGGCTTTTAAAGTCTAATAAATCTCCTAACTATGATAGTACTGCAGTATATCATTTTAATATATACATTATTTCTTTTTCTTTTTTTAAATGTTATTTTAAAGCAAATTGCTCAAAATTTTTACCTAATAAGAGCAGAGGAAATACCTTACCAAAATTGCCACAGAGTAGTCAGCACAAGAAATGCATCTCACATGAAAGGTAAAACTTTATAGAAAATGAATCCACACCTGCAAAACTTCTAGTTGTTGCAAAGAAGCAGGGAATAGATTAATTAAATCATACCTGGAGAAATTGGTTGGTTTTGGCATGACCCACGTCTCCAGCCTCTACCTGTGCTCTTGAGAGCTTCTGCTCTGTTTCAGTCAGCCAGTCATTAAAGCTCTTCATGTCCGAATGGAAAAGCCGCCACTTTCCCAGAGACTTGTCAAACCGCCTGCAAGTATACAAGGAGATGAAATAACTATATATAGTTGATACTTCATTTGCCTATAGAAAAAAAAAAAGAAAAAAAATGCTAAATGTATCAAATGATTATAGGTGATTTGGATGCCATTATGTATTAGCTCTTCTAACAGTAGTATCAAATGGAAATATGGTAGTACTGCTGACTAAAAAAAAAACACGTTATAAATTAACAACCTTGCTCTACTTGCAGGTATACTTGCTGGCCACAGTGTACCTGGCTATAGTTCTCTGCCCATATGCTTAGATTCTAGCATGAAGAAAGCACCAGTAGTGATGAAAAACCCCTATCACAAATCTGGCATTTGCTATAGCTACCAGTCAGTCTCTGTAAAAAACATACTAGTTGTGTGCTGTGAACATGAATTATTTTCCGTTCCCCTTTCAAAGAGAAAATAGCTTAAAAGATTGGGGATGCATCTGATTTATCAAAAGCCAGAAGACAAAAAAAAAACCCAAAACATATCTTTTTCAAGATCCTAGTTCCCAGCCTCAGTCCCACGATCCTATTGTAATTAAAGGACTTTTCTTTTGTAAAAATATGAATTGTAATATTATACACCATATAGATGCAAAAGACTACATCTTCAGTAAAAAAACACTAAGAAACTGTCCCAAAGAAACTCAAGCACATCACAGTAAAATTCTCCTCAGTTTTACTAAAGAAATTTTTTTTCTTTCTTACCAACTCCTCCCCTCACAATACAAATGTCTCTCTATTATCACTGCAATGAAAATACAGCTCCCCTCAAAGGAATTTCCACTAATTCTACTACTCCCTTTACTTTTATTTTATTCTTATGCTTCACTTAAATTTGATTATTTTATGAAGATAGCTATGGAAAAAAATAAAATGCTTGAAATATAGGGATGATTGAAACAAAACTAAAATATTAAAAAAAGAAGTTTCATACAATAAGCAAGGATGAAAAGAATTGCTCATGCTTGCAGCCCACTTCAGACAAAATTATGTAAATATTTCTAGGGCCCTGGGAAGATCTAAATTGTCTTTGCCCAGACTGACTTAGTAATTTCCTCATTCAAAATCTGTTTGCCGTAGTCATTGTCAAGTATTCCTGCAGACAGGATTTCTTTGTTTTGCAGATAGCCAACATCTTAAGGAATTCAGTTATCCTATGTTTTGGATTGCTTTTGAAATGTGATCACTAATCAGAGATTAGCTAGGATGGTTGTTTGCAGATCATCATTAAACATGGTACTGTTGTTTAGTTTAATAATCCTCCTTTGTGGGCTCATAATAGGTTTTAGGGTGTACCTAAAGGATAACAACAAGGAGGTTCAATTACTTTTCCAAGAAATAATCTGGTTCTGTATGAACAATCTATATCAATGTTTGAACGTTAAAGAGCTTAATTCACCAAATCAAATCAGTTTACTAATAGTGAGTACAGGCCATATCTTCTCTTACAGTAATGATTTTTCTTTCATAGAAGAAAACTTCTTTTCTTCCCTCTTATTTGACACACATTTTCAACTTGTTTTTTATATTTTAAAATCTTTGAATGTCATATAATATGAATAGCAGTATATTACTTCATAACGGTCTATGTAAGTACATATATTTGTCTCTAGACCTCTCTTTCTGGTAGACCAAAAAGATATATTTTGATGAACACCCCTATAAACATACAGTTGCCTTTTACCCTGAAAACATTGTATATAGTCATCACATTTGAGAAATATACAAAAGAAAGTTGGATCAGTTAAACCATGACTTTGTACTTATTCTGCTACACTAATCATAATATATAGAGAGTAGAAGACAGAAAAAGATGTCTATTTAAGAAAGAAAAATACATACAAAGGTTTATAGTAACTTCTAGGCAATAGCAATTGTTGGGATTTTGTTACCGAGGCTTGAAAATGAGAACTACAAAAACATCTTTCAACAATAAGCAGGGCTCATTCGATCAAAATATTTTTACTGCTTACATTAAAGGAGTTTCTTTTGAAAATACATCTCAGAAAGTGTTAAAAATGTTATAAAACATCCTCTATATGAATGTAGGATATTATATCTGAATATATGTAAGTATTTGTTTGTTTTGATGCCGCCTGTTGTCTCATTTTGGCCACTACTTTAAAACAGCTTTTCTCCCATTCCTCAAAGAATGAAATTACTCTTCTGAGCATCAGGAAGTTTACCAGAAGGTCAAATGCAAAAATACAGTAGGGGTTGATATCAGCATCACTGAATTTGCACTCCAGCAATTGCAAACTGTACTTCTATTCCTCCTCCTCGTGCTGTGGCCGGTAAGAGTTGTAAGGAAAAATATACAGAAAAGTTGCAGTGCGGAGACTTGCACAGTTACTACTATCATTACTACTAGTAGTACTTACTGCTAATGTCTTGAGAAAAGCTGGCATCCTCAATATAGCAAGAGATGGAGTTAAGTGAATATTAAGCATCAGTAAAAAAGCAGAGTGAATTTTCACTAAAAATCAACTGTCCTTGGATAATTAGATTATTCAACTGCTTTTTCAAAGCTAAGAGAAAAATGCAGTTGTTGTATGCAGGAATCAGTAGTGGAGACAGTTCCACTTTAAATGGGAGGCAAAAGGGATCATCATTCTGTACCTCCATGCTCACGCACCCTTTCCATACCTAAGAGCAGCCCCCACTAAATCTGCATCATTTCTTATTTTGCAAGCAGTACTACTTTGAACAGCTCTGAACAGGGATTTTTCCTTCCCTTTTTCTCCTTTTTTATTTTAAACGTTTGCAAACCTGTGAACAGGTGCCTATTTCAAAAGGCACAAAAGGAAAAAGATAATTAACTGCATACACTGAGCAGCTAAGATGTTGAAGCCCTTGCACAGCAGACTGCAGAGAGTAAAAAATTCTAAGGGAGTGCATGAAAGAGAAATCCTCTGAAGACTATGAAAACTCAAAAAGACTCTCTCTGCCTCAGGAGTCCCCAGCCACCCAATTAGGAGGTTAGGAGAGTACCCTTCCAGGCCTTGCAATTCTTATAGCTTGTATCAATTCTTGCTGCTGTCAGAGAAAAACACTGAGCTAGAAAAACTCAGCACTTCCATTTATCGGTTTCTTTACCTACTTAATGCCTTTCCTTCGTCAGGCATGTGCTGGGCTTGTTGGAATATTAGGCAATAATTTGATATCTTGGCACATTTTCTTCTTTGACATGCTATCCTACCCTGTTTTCCCCAGTCTGTGCCTCCTGAGAAGGTGCAACAGGGCACCCTGACCTCAAGTGTAAGCTTTTAGATGGACAACACCCTAGACATTATTGCATATATATACTGTAAAGGGTTAAGCATTGTATATGAGCTCCGATACATGATCCTCTGATCCTCTAATTTGACAAGTGAAAGGCAACCAGTGCACCTGCCTAACCATTTTCTGCATGCACTGACACCCCAGAAGGGAACACATTTCAGCAATGGTTTGAGTGAGCTAACATCAGCCTGAGCAATTTCCTTTTTTCTCAGTAGCCCACAAATGGATTTATTTTGCCTCTGGAAGGCAAAGAGCAACTAAAGAGAACTGCTGAAGAACATTAAGCCATAAAAATGCTGGTGCTTTCTTTCCTTCAAAGATTATTACTCTACTAAATCTTTGGACTTGACTGGGAAGAAAAAAAAACAAAAAATCAGATTAGCTGTAAACAAAATTTTATATTCTTTGACAATATAGTACATGACAGTGTAGAAAAAAATACAAAACTCAATTCAGATATGTTTTCAGTGGAATTCTATACACGGTGATTAAGCATGTGCCAAGTCTGGCCCTTTAGAGAAGTCATGCAATGGTAGATGTAAAAAAAGACTTTTGAATGATGGCTAGTCACAAATATGACGTTGAGTGCAAGAAAATAATTTTAATTTTCTAACAATTCCTTGGTATTTTGGAACAAGGAAATCCATTTCTATAATCCATTCTGTAACAAAGCTTCACAGAAAAATTATGTTTACTACCCAGTTGGTCACAAAGATCATGATTAGTTATAAAACTTCCTAAAAGTCATGATCAGTGTTATGGAAATTATAATTTTTAGAGACATACAGTGATATCTTTCATACTGCAGAAATACTCATCAATCTTTATTTCTCCTACTAGTGCTAAACACTGAACTGTAGATTTATGCTAATATTAACCTAAAAATTATGCAATTTTGTCAACTTGATTCAGTACAATTAGCACCTTGTAAAAATACAAAACTTCAAAGCAAGATAAATAATTATATATTAGTGTGCTAGAGCTTTAATACTTCAGGCCATTCTGACAGATAATAAAACATGACAGATAATAAAACATGAAAACTTGTTTTCGCCATGTAAATCCAACAATTAAATCACTTAAAGAAACAGCTAACCTCTTTTCACAGGACTTGATGATTTCATTTTTCTTCACAAATCCTTGTCTTTCAAGTGTTTAATTTATATTTTATTTACATACCATACTCTCTCTGCACTTGGACTAAATGAGATGAGATGTTATTTTCAGTGCCACCCTGTCTACATCTTTCACATTTTGATGGAAGTTTAAGGTCCATTCTGGGACAAGACTGTTTTCACATTTCTGTACCCTGATTTTCTTCAAATCAGTAAGGAACGATCAAAAATAAAATGCAAAACCCAGCCAAAAAACGTTATCCATCTTAATTTGCCTTTATCATTACCAAATATAATTTCTTTCTTCTTCTGAGAAAAGCAGGTCCTGCAATATCGTATTCTAATCATGAACATTATAAATTGTAAACATCTTCATATATTGGATTGTAATGAAGCCCCTTCCCCTGTAGTCTACAACTCAGTTTCTTGTCTTACAGTTAATGATATCATAGCATTCAGTATCCCTCACCATACCAAAGACAAAGACAATTAAATTGCTTATGGAAAAATAGAAAGGTGCCTATCGCTATTGGTTTTCAGGTATTCAAATTAAGCTTTATGGAGTGTGAGACCAGTAAACTTACTATTTAGAATGAATAACTACCATAAAATACCCAGGTTCTAAATGATGGTACATGTCGACTGTAAAAAATAAATATTCTGTATAATTTCCAATAAAAAGGTATTTTTTCTATAGTAAGTAAAGTTTACTAAAACTAAAGAGTATTTACTATGTAAATTAACTGAAATTTAACACTACATCATTCTTTCCAAAAAGACCTTCCTCCACCAGGATAAGTGATGTACTTTACAGATTTTTTTCTGAGCATTTGCATTAAAAACAAATATCAAATTTTCCCCAGAGAAAATAAAAAGTACTTGAGTAATTAAGTAGGATTTAGGTAAGAGGGTAGTATATTGCAAGCCCCTTATCAAAAGAAATTATGGGTGTCATTGGCAATAAACTTACTTACAAATTATACAGCCTGCCCAAGTCAAACTATAAAATATTGCCAAGATGAGACAATTCCAAATCATACATTTTATATGAAAAGAAGAGCGACTTTAGAGTTTTATAGAAATCCAAATTAGCATTCTCCCTGTGTGTGAAGGGCACACAGGCATTTCTTTCTCATGTCTGGTCATAACGCATCCTGCACCACTAGGCAGAAAGTTTTAGCATGTTTTTTATTATCACCCTTGTGATTACAACCTTCCATTAACATGAAAACATGTGGATAATCTGTGATTGCTTTTGGCTGCCAGAGCACAGCCGCAAATGCAGTTGCCCTCTGAGAAAAAGCCTGGAAAAAACATGTCTGGGGCCTCAGGAGCTGCAGATGAGCTAGGTTAAGTAACATACAGCAGAGATAATTCTATTTTTCTGAGACTAAATTGATGATTAGTCTTTTAGAAATAGAGTGGGAAAAATGAACAAAATTGTATTAAGAAAACATGCACCATACTACTAGCCATAATAAAATAGTCTGACCCTGTTTGGATAAAACACACTATCTTTTCCATATTTTCTAAAAGCATCTTCTGTATTTGTGATACTGGTTACTATAAGGGAATAACAATCAAAAAAATCTATTTATAACCTACTATATTTATAAAGCATCTTTTTAGTACCATTGAACCTTGATCAGTATTTTTAGAGTGGTTGTACTTGAAAACTTGCTTTTTATCTTTGACTAGGTAGATGATTATTTATTGCAATTAAGTACATATATCCTAAGTCATGTCATATTATGATAGAGAGGAAAAATGCAGTACATTTTGTTTAACAGTAACTGTACAGCAAAGGCTAAAAAACATTGGTAAGTTTTCCCATTTAACAATTAAAAAATTAAATGGGATGGATATGAGGAAATTTAAATATATATACACACATACATACACACATATATACTCCATCACTCTCTATATGGTAAATTTATATATTCACTTACTAATATAAAAGTTCATAGCATTACACACATTAATTTTGCGCACAATTAAATACCTAAGACACCCTTAACTATAGCTTGTCAAGTTGGAAGTTTTTTAGTCACGAATAGCAAAAGCCATTTTGGCTAATGACTTTGACTGTACCACTGGTGACACAGAGAATTTGAAAAATGTTCAGCTGCCCAAATGGTCAATATCTGGAAGTTAGCATCTATATTCTAAATAATGTGAAGAAGAGATGAAGAGAACAGTCTACTCAGCAACTTGATGACTCAGGGAAAAGAAGAAAAATAACTACTTTTCCTCTCTCTGCAGAATTGTGAAGTTAGGAAGTAAAGTTGTGAGCAGAGTGCCTACAGTTTATCAGAAACTTACTAAACATTTGGCTTGTCTTTTAACTTTCAAGCTCATGTAATAGATTTCTAGACAAAAAAAGATCTTGTGGTCCAAATATAACAAAATCTGCTGACTTTTTGATAACCTAAAAATGTACTTGCCCACAATAACTTAGTTTCCTTTCTATATTGTTGTTTTGAAACATGTACCCACAAGTATATTTTTTGAATTACAAAACCACATAATTAACAAAGTACTAAATATAAACATCAAAACATTTCCATGCGTGCACCTGAAGAATATTTTAAAAGCAAAAGCCCTGCTGTTCATTTTTTCAAATATTGCAGATGCTTGGGACACAGAGTGTTAATGCATATGGTACCCACAAGACACTTAAGAATATCAAATACATTGCAGGCCAGACTGGTGGCCCTACAAGTTTTGGCACTAGACTCCTGCTTTTTATATAACTACCATTGTATTATTGTCAGTGGTAACTTATTAGGTCTTTACCCTCTGGCAGCCAGAGTGGCTTAGATGTCCAGGAATGCCAGAGGGATCGTCACAGGGCCTACGCAGACCAATTTTATAGCATTCGGACAGCAAATGTTACAATGGCACTAGGAGCCTAGTTAGATTTTCTAACTAAAAACCATGTGACTTATCTGTTCAGCCATCATGATTTACAGGATTATAACATACATTTATAATTTATTACATTTGATAAAGTATGACTTACTTAGTAAATAAACTAATTCAGTCTTAGTTCCATCCCTTCCCACACCTCCCCATTCTTTATCCCAAAAAGAACAGAATTGTCAAACTGCGGAAAGCTAGGACATGAAATAGGTGTATACGGATCAAGCTACAAGTTTCACCCTTCCCTGGGAACAGAATAATCCATACCATAAACAGTTTAACTGGAATCAGAACAGAGTACTTGAAACAGGCAGCATAATGTGCCCTATTTACATTATGTAACACAGAAAATGAGCTACATTATCTGATTTCTAATCATCCATCCACCAGATTACAACGATTTGTAATAAGAAGGGATGACTAACCTCAAATTAGGAAAATAAAGTTGTTGTGTGCTTTTTTAGTCACAAGTTGTATAAACTCTTGACTCAAAAAGTGCACAAAAGCAATATTACTTCCACAGCAAATGAGACGGAGAAAAATTTTATAAAATGAATCTCAATGAATTTCAGAAAGCTACCTGCTCATTGTAATTTTCATTCCTCCCCAATATAGAAAATAGATGTGCCAAATTATATAAAAAGAGATAGCAGATAGATAAGCATTTTCCCAAGCACTTAACACTCAAGACACTTTCCGTCTTAGCAGCGCCAAGGCAAATATTCATATTTCTTCCTGATCTTTGGATATGACATAAAAAGAGCAAAGTGCCTCTAGCTCTTTTTCTAGCCGAACATCTTTTTAGACAAATGAAGTATGAAGCCATGTGAAAGCTGGGAGTTGGGAACTCTGACACGCTTTCATATGTTCGATGGACATTTATGTACTGCCAATATTGGTTAGAAACTGATGCATTTCCTTCAAAAAATTTCCTATGCCTGCACAGTCACCCCGTGGATGACTTAGAGTAAGACTCCTCCCAACTCTGACAACTCCAGAGTGCTTTGTTGAATATAGTTTTCAGTTTCTTACTTAATCTGGCAAAAAGATTCAGATCTTTGATCAGGGCTCCTGATAACAAAGACTGCTAACAAGTGCCTCTGATTGGTAGCTGGATGAACTACCTTTGGAAATCAGCTGTCTTCCAGGGCACAGAGGGGATTTCAGTCACCATACTTGTTTATATAGCACAGTTTAGGAGTATTGTCGGTAAATACCTTAATATGCTGCCTTTGGAAGCTAAAGAGAAATGATGGCATGAATTGAAATTCCAGGATATTGATGTAGAATTTAGAGGCCAAAGACTGCTTGCCTGCAGACAAGCTAGGTAAGTATTGCTAGGTACTGCATCTGTTCAGTTGCTGGAAAACAACAGAGTGCCAAAAGGTTCGGCTTGCTGCAATTGAATAGAAACACCGATGGGTGGTGGAATGGTTTCATATCTGGCCTGGCCTGGTCCATGCTAAGACAGAAATGAAAGAGGAATCAGCAGAGTACATATATATACATGCCACTACCTGATCTAAGGCATGCAAATTTGAAGTGACTGAATGGAGCAGTTTCTAGAAAGCATTAGAAATTTGGGAGGTGAACCTCAGAGACATAAACTGTGACTGCACGCCAGTACAGGTCTGCTGAAGAATCCCTTTCTCACAGTGCTCCTGCTTGTTCATTCTTATTCCCAAGGAATAAAACAGGTGTGAGGACAGGTCAAACTCTACAAGCAAGTTATTCTTAATACCTTAGTTTCTGAGGTAAAGTTAGAGGTGACCTGTGCACCAGCTAAGATGGTCAACTACTACTCAAAATGCCCTCAGGAAGCTTTCTGGGCAGTGAAAAGTCTAAAGGCAGTTTTGTATATATGCAACCATTAAAAGAGAGGCAAAACTTTTTTTTTTTTTTTTTTTCCTGCTTTGGAGAAGGCTGAGAAGGGACCCGATCAGTGTATATAAATACCTCAAGGGATGTCTCCCTTGAGAGGAGGAGATGGAGCTGGCCTCTTATCAGTGGTGACCACTGAAGGACTAGAGGTGATGGCCAAAAACTGAAACACCAAAAGTTCCACAGGAACTTAAGGAAAAAATTCTTTACAAATAAAAAATCTACCATTGGGAAGTTGAACAAGAACTTGCATATCCTTCTACAGAAACACCAGGGAAAGAAGAGTTCTAATAGAGTCTCAGATCATGCAGATTAAGCCTATAATTTGTAAGTTTCATATAGTTTCTGGCTTTAGTTATCTCCTACCTGAAGTTACTTTTTTATTATTATTATTTTTTGGAACATAAAAGCAAATCTTGTCTTTTGACAACACAGCAGTACAGCTAGAAGCAACAAAAGTTGAGTAGACATCCCGTTTATCAGAGAAGCTCAAATACTCCAGAACTTTGATCTCTCATATAGGCCAGATAGTAGTCTTCCTGAATTGTGAGGATTAATAATAAAAGAAAAGATCTGAAATGGAATTTTCCGGAAAAAAAAAAGCTTAATTTTAACCTCATTTTTTCAGTTCAATAATATTTATTCACATATGGTAAAGAATTTAATTAGCAAAAGCTTTGCCTATTTGGATTTGCAGTTTTTAAATTAGTCATAACAACCTTCTAAGTTGGTGTATGGCTCATTTAAACTTTGCATTGAGATGTTAGAGCTCTATATAATAATACTAGAAACATACTGTTCTCCTCATTTAAATAAAATAACCTTTACATTCTTGTACAACAGACATAATTGCAATCCTAAAGAACTGTAGTAAGATTGTTGGCATAAGAAATTATGGAGAAGAAGTAAA
Organism: Crypturellus tataupa; assembly: GCA_034781795.1. Lineage (NCBI taxonomy): Eukaryota > Metazoa > Chordata > Aves > Tinamiformes > Tinamidae > Crypturellus > Crypturellus tataupa. The sequence continues at coordinate 669,911 of JAWLRI010000147.1, forward strand.
GATAAGTTTTCCAGGCAGTTACATTTAATTTCCAATTACTAAGCTTCCTAGCTGAAGATGTTTTTGGTTAATAATTGTTAATTGAACTGTCAGCTGTATTAAAAGTCTTGATAGAAATGTCCATGCTTTGCGAACCCTAAAATGATGAGATTATTTTACTTCTTTATAGAAAAACTAAAGAAAAGTCATACATGATGGTATGCAGAACTTTTGTAGAGCACATTTCATTTACAGATGTTTTCACAACTCACACAGTGCTGCTGTAGAGGGGCTTGCTTTGGTATATATTTGGTATATAGTCACAGCTATGAATACTTTAAGTGTTGCATCACAAAAGAAAGATTTGCATGTGCTATTAACATACATGCTGGGTAGCACCATGGAGATGCCCAGCTTTGAAACATTCAGATACACCCATGTTACTTAATGGATACTGCTTTTGAAGAAGCAGTAGTAGGCGTCTTAGGGGGCTTTATGGCCGTTCAGTGACATACCTTTGTCACGTGAGGATCATGGAAGCAATAATCAGTTCCAATGTGAGAAAAAGCTCAGGAATGAATTCAAGACACCTGCGTCCCATAACATTATATTCGTGTGTGGGATTCCGCACTTCTTCTTAGGCAGATTTTTCGGCTTTGTTTTATGGCACAAAACAGAGCTAATAATCTTCAGAGTCAAGTGTGGCAGAAAGGAACAGGCCAAATTCTTTTTTTGGGTATACAGCATGTACAGAAATGCTCCTGAGCTTTATCGCCCAATGGGACTGATTATTGGTTGTGAGCCTTACCTTTAAAATGTAGATCTTGTGATTTACCCAAGAAATTTGGAAATAAGTCATCCAAGGGAGTCTGGATGTTTCCTCAAGATACAATAATTACAAAGCTTGGACTACTCCAGTGTTCACTCTTTCATTAAACTTACTGAAAAAAGAATATATCTAAACAGGAAAAATACTGAAGAAGGCTCTAAGTAACACATATGGGCAGAAGATCTATGTTTCTGTTGGAATGACACCAGTTTCTCTATCGCAATACTGAGTCTCTTTCTTTGTTAGAAAAAAGTGGCTCTTTTGTGAATATTAACATTCAACACAACATAAAAACATCAAAATGAAGGATACTTTCAGAGCAACAAACTACAATTAAAAAGCATGGATGTACATGCAGCACTAAGGAGGTTCCCCTCACCTCACCCGGCTGCTGGCATCTGGGGGATGTTCAGCAAGGAACCTTTCTCATGCCCTTCAGGCCGGTCTGTGTGACTAGGAAGGGCTGGCAGCCCCAGTAGCAGCTCCCGAGAGGACTGGTAGCATCTCCCAGGGTAGGCAGGGTCCCATGTCACAGCCCCACCGTGGTGGCACCATTGTGACTGCTGGTGACCTGGCTGTGGTGGCAACGGCGACGCTGCTGTGTCACTGTGAGGGCTGGGCTAGTGCTATGGGAACTGCTCTGCCCCAACCTACATGGCGGGACCTGTGCAACCAAAACTTGGACAAAACCACCCTGGGAGCTTAAACTCCCACCATGTTTTGCACAGAGTTTGCAGAAATGCAGTTCCGTGGTACCATTTTTGTCATTATCCATAGAGAACGGCACTGAAAGAGATTTTCACAAAGACACTGCAAAATTCTCCTTGCTATGCTGGCAGGTCTGAAGGAAAAATCTCAAAAAAAATCCCTCCTCGATTGCTAGAGTAATCAACTAACTGCAGTGAAAGCTTCTGCAATTGGTTTTCCACAGATACTTTATTTCCCTTTCTGCTGTAACTAGGAAACACAAGCTGTAGTCCCTTGAGGACGCAACCCTGACATGAGAATAACTCTTTAAGAAACAGCAACTTCAGAGTGGGAGAGATATACAGCTCCATTTATAGGACAACTTGATTTTTCCAGAAAGAAATCCATAAAGTAGGTAAAACAAACAATAGTAACAACAACAAAAAAACAGGTTCCCCGGCTCCTGACAGTTCCTGGGGATCAATATAGCTTTCTCCTATTCACATAATCTCTCCCAAATTGCTATGGTAAAAGCTGTTTTTTTTTTTTTTTTTTTTTTTTTTTTTTTAACTAAAGATGGGTAGCTCTTTTTGCTCAAGCTGTGGTAAGCTGTATTTTTAGTTCTGTGGGCCCTGATTATTTCTGGTTCAGTTCCAGGTAAATATAGTGACTGTCATAAGTATATTCCAGCATCAGCAAGAAACCATACTGATATTAATGGGGATCCTGCGGAAGAATGCTAATGCATCTATACTGAATGGACAGAAATTGTTATGAAAGTGTTGCATAACTGCAGAAGAAAAAAATGCTGACTATACACAACATGTCAAGTAAACAAAGATAAAAATACTAGTCACCCCCAGATTTGCCTTTCATTTGCTTAGAGCAATTTTTGCTCAGTCCTTTTATTGCTACTTTAACAATAGGAGGCCAAATAAACAAGTTGAGATTTTAACAAAATGGGTTTTAAAGTTCTGAAGTTATGGAACATACATAGCTACTTAAAAAGCAGAGCAGATGTTTAACTTAGTGGAATTAGCCCGAAAGGGCAAGTTCAGGTCATTTGTAGATAAGCATACGTACACACACGCACAGACATACGTCTGAGGGATGGAAGTGAAAAATTGAAGGCACCCTACCACTTTCTGTGCTAGCTAGGGAAAGGCTCAATAAAACAAGCTGTAGAAGAATAAAACCATCCTTTTTACTTTTGGACATTACCCCTAGGGAAAAGCTTTGACATAGAAGCAAAGTCTACTTACCTATGCTTTGCTTCCTTTACATGGCAAACAACTCAAGACTCCACTTCAGGGGGTTTTACTAGATGGAATTACATCCTTGTATTACATGGTTCTGTAATTAATTTATCCTACTTACTGTAAATATGTCTCAATAGAAAACTGCATGGCAGGAGAAGCTGCATATTGGTAGACACCACAGATAACATACCATTTATCTTATCGACAATATTAACAGTATTAAAATGAGAATCCCTAAAATCTTATTTAATCCTAAGTGTTACCTTCTTTATTTTCACAGGTAAATCTCCTTAACATCCTCTATGTAACTTTGAATATTTTATTTTGTTAGGATTTTTTTATATAGTTTAATAGAAAACCTGCTTCCATAGAATAAGTTAGGGATGTTTCTGTATGTGTTTGTGTGTGTGTGTGTGGGCAATACAGATACATATACATATTTTTACACACACACACACACACACACACACACAGACACACACACACACTCACACTCACACACACACAGGCTTTACTGTTATCATTCAGTGCTTGTATGGCAGAAAAACAGACTGCCTGTTTTTTATGATTTATCTCTAATACCAAATATACAGTCCTGCTTCTTAAAATACATACTGGTGACTTCAGTGTTCTATTTGCATTTCAAAACATAATTCAGCTACAAAATTGCTGACTAGAGAAAGTGCTTAAATCTAAGGATTATCACACTACTTTAGCCAAGATTCCTTGTATTTTTTCTTTTACCACTAAGTGGTAAAACAAGTAGTGCAGTCATTGAAATTCAGAGACCTGGACAGTTTCTCACTCCTACACAGAATTTGTGTATACTCTGGATTAGTCACCTATGATTTTGGACTGAAATTGTACTAGCATAAACCATAACTAAAGGATTTGCACAGATGGAGTGCAAAATTAAATCTGTTTGCCACTGTCAAGGCTGTGGTACTGGGTCCAGTCCAGAGAGGACATATGCTGCACAGTCCTCCACCTTTGCTAGTGCAACAAAAATAGCCCACCTGCAAGAGCTCCTTTGAGCACTAGCCATGCTGCATCTCTCTGGTCTATGTCAGGCCCTCAGCTACACGAGGGTTATGTAACTGCTTAGCATAAAGAGACTGGGGAAAGCTGCAAAAATTAGATCAAACCTATTTAAGCTTTCAAAGTGCACTTTTCTGGTAAAGGATATTCTTCATCCTTTTAATGCAGGTAAGATGCAGGTAGGCTTCTTCCTTTTTGTTAGTCAACAGATGTAGGGAGAATTAGTACAAACATTCAAAGCTGTCTTATTTCAAACACTTGCAGGCAAATGGTAAAGTTCCCAAGGCTGCAGGTGAGCTGGAATCACTGATACCAAGAGAGTAACAGAGACCCAAGGGCACCAACCAGCTTCGCTGTCCTTGCAAAAGCCTTAGCAGAGGCACAATCTCCACCTCCTCCTTGGTCCTGAAGCCCCATTTGAGCTCTGTGCAGTACCCTCAGTCTCTGCCTCAGCTACGACACTCATGTGCTGTCTCCAGCCTTGTCTTCTGCATGGGCCCTTGGACCTACACTACATGCAACTTGTCTGCCGGAAGGACCCCTGGCACATACACTGTAGTTTGCCGCCAGTCCTGTGGTTGGCTCTGTCTCCAGGCTGAACTTTGGACCCTTATTTCCATTCCTGTCACTGGCCTCATCCCCTTTTTCTCTTGGCTAATTGCCCTGGGGAGACCCCAAGCCTCATTTTGCTTTGTAACTGCACCCAGCTCTACCCCTCAGCTCAGATGCTGAGGAGCTGTGGCCCTGTGAGGATATGGCCTGTGCTGGGGTCATTCCCAGCTACTGGCTTGTCCTTTGTCATGGAGCAATCCTGTCCTTACTGCTCCCTGACATGGAGCAGCACTTCCTACTTACACCAATTTCCTATAAATACAGACTAGTTTTAGAATAGGAAGAGACTTTATTGATTACATCCAGGTTTAGTTTGGTTTTTGTAATTAGGATTTTCTGTAAATGGAGGTATTCTGTTAATATCCTAAGTTACTATCCTATATGTACAAATATCCTGTAAGCCTATATCTATGAAGCTAGTTCAATCCGACGAAAGGAAAAATACAGGTCTGCTCTGACCACTTACTACTGTACTTATAAAATCCACTGAACGTGAGATGGTCCAGAGAAAGATGTGATGTTAGCCAATCCCAGTTATGTGAGTCCTAGAGCTAAGAAATCATGAACGATCTGTGGTACTGACAATTTCACAGATAAGAAGCAAGAGGCCAAAAGACCTGTGTTCTGGAGGATAAAGAGCTCCTCAGCACCACTGGTGAGCTTGGACAGGTCACCCTAATGGCTGCTTTTCAGCTCTGATTTCAGGAGTCTAAAAATGGCAGTAAATCCTTATTCTCTTTTACCGTTTATGAGAATATGAAGGTTTTGTCCTTCTCTTTTAGAAATGCAGGAATAGCATAAGCAATCATGAGCCTTGGGCTCAAATTTAGCTCATTAGCTGAATAGACTAATTTGTACATCTAGTCTCCCATTTCCCTACAAATATTGCTGAAAACAACAAAAAGGATACTCTAGGCAGTTCTAGGAATAATAAATACTCAAAATAACTGAATGCTAATGACAGTTTGGCATGGTGTTTACTTATTTTTCACATTACTCAGAGTCAAAGCAGGCTGCAACAAGGATACCTGGGTAGCTACTGCTGTTTCTTCTCTGTAAACAGGTAAAGAATTTGCCATATCTTATCCCCTTGGCATTTTTCACAAGTGCAAGCAAACAGCCTGCTGTCATTTAGCCTAATTGGTGGGGAACCCTGAGTGTGTCCCAGGATTTGCACAGGTGATAATAATGAAAGAGCAGTATTAAAAAAAAAAGAAAAGAAAGAAGGAAATGATATTATACACCTTGCTATCTTATGTAAGATAACACTGTTCCGAAGTTCCAAATAAGAAAGAGAAAATTTTAGTATAGGGAAAACTTTTTTTAAAAAAACTTCTCTTTTAACTTCTGATTTAATGACCAGACAATTTGAAGATACAGTATATAATTGCATGTATTTTGTCCAAAGCAGCAAGTTTATACAGTGCTACAATCTCAGATAATAATATGTACTAGAAAGCCATTAGGCATTAGCGAACTATGATCTTGTCCTACTCTACTCATAGACAAAACATACTGAAGATTGCAGAAGCATCTGCATCTCAGAAGTCAGCTCTGTGATAACCTACACCAAAAATATATACACCACTCATTCCTCTGCAGCATCTTGGAAAAAGCAGCCAAGCTGTTTAGCATTCTCTCATAGCCACCCACTACGCTAGAAGGAAGGGCAAAGTAAGCAAAGGACCCTGTGCTCAGCTTCACATTCTTCCATTTAAGCAGAGGGAGAGTTCAAATTGTCATAAAGGTTGAAGCATCATTCCTGGTCTGGCCTAGCATGATGCTCAGGTGTTGATAAGCCTAATCACTGTTACTGTCTTCACTTTTCTTGTAGCTACTCTCGATGTTATGTACTACACTATTCTATGTCATGCCTTACCTTAGCTCTTTTGGAAACAGATGACTATACTAGAGAGTAAACATGCTGCTGAGGTAACCTGAGTTGGCAATGCTCCTAGCCAGGAAAACATGGGAGGAATGATAGCAACATTTTAGAGCAACAAAGATGATAAGGCACTGGAGCATCTATTCTATGAGTAAAGACTAAGCATCTTGTAGAGATGATGGGGCCAAACTCTTCTTGGTGGTGGCCAGTGACAGGACAAGGCGTAACGGGTGTAAGTTGAACCACAGGAAGTTCCACCTCCATGTGAGGAAGAACTTCTTTCCTGTGGGGGTGACAGAGCCCTGGAACAGGCTGCCCAGAGAGGCTGTGGAGTCTCCTTCAAACCCCCCTGGATGGCACCCTGTGCCCCGTGCTCTGGGTGTCACTGCTGGAGCAGGGAGTTGGACTAGCTGATCTCTAGGGGTCCCTTCCGACCTCAACCATTCTGTGAGTCTGTGTGATTCTGTGATATCATGTTCTTGAACTGGAAAATTCCCTTTCACAGGAAAATCTGACATTTGACAAGTTGTTCCTGTCTAGGAGAAAACAGAACCTCATTTATTCCCAAGTGGGAGAATTCCACTCTGTTTGCAAAGGCCTCCTTCGAAGTATATGAAAGAAGCTGACTGGCCCCTTGTGCTCAAAGTTCTCCCTGTCTGTAGTCAAAAGCAATTGTCAAAAGTATGGATGGTCCTCGGCCCCAGGCAGACTGTTAAATGCCATTGGATTTGATAGATCACCCTAAATGCCAGTAGTATGCACAAAGAGGGTGAGGGGAATAGACCAAATGATTGTGCCTCAAGACTGGAAGAAGGAGAGGAAACACAATTTAATTGGGATTATTATTGTGTCAGAGGGTTTAAAGATAGTAAAGAGAGTGGCTGGTCTGTTCAGTGTACTACAGGGACAAAGAGTCTCTCGTGGTTGTTAGACAAATTTGTTTCTGGATTTACACATGCCCACAGTGTCTATTGAAGAACATCAGTTCAGAAATGTGGGGAGATTTATCACTTTGCATTACTTGCAAATCACAATGTGAAAATACATTATTTTACTATTTCTTTGTTTTTTTGTTTGTTTGCTTATGTTCCCTGTTGTCGTGACTGCAAACACAGGAAACACATACAATTGTTTGAAATGGAAATGGAAAAAAGAGAGGAATCATAATTAAATTTGTTTGAATTGGAGTTATCTATATGGGAGCTTTAGGTTTTCTAACTTCTTTTTTTTTTTTTTTGCTTGATTATATCAGAATAATTTCTTTTTCTGTGGTAGATCAAGAATGAATCTGAGAGAGAAAGAACAACACAGATTCCTCAGCACTAGCTTTTATCTCAGTTTCCATCTAGTCAGAGGGTATCTTGGGTTCGACAGAAAGACAGAACACACAGGAAAGCAGAAAAGCAAATTTGGGCTTCATTTGGTTTCGTACCACTCGGAGCACTTTCATGGCAAAACTGCCCCCTGGTGGGGTTTCCATAATGTTTTTCCAGTATTTGACCCGGGTTGTTCCTATAGTTCCTATAGCGTATTCCTTTGCGGAGCTTATTTCTGCCTTGCACACTGCCATTTCTCAGCTACAATATGAGGAAAATGCACACAAGAAAGGAAAAACCTACTGCTGATTAGTGCCAGCAGGCAATAATCCACATCATGTATTATGTTTGTCACTTCTTTCCCTTCTCATGAAAAAGAAACCCACTTTCCAAGTGTTGGGGCATTCATAACACACGTCCTCACAACATCTCTGACCCCCTCTTTGTTCCTAAGGACGATGCCTGTGAGAAACGGTGCTCCTGGGCTGCAAGGCTGAATGTGAATATAAGGCTTTGCTCTTGGCAAATCAGAATATTTATGAGGGAGCTTGAACAAACCTTTAAATTTCATAACTCTGCCCTTCTGATTTGTAAGAAAGATGAGAATAATATAATTCTTGCCTATTTCGTATTAAACCAAGAGCATTAAACCAAGGTGAGGCAGGGATGCTCAATGAAGGGAAATAAAGTCGTATTTGGAATTAACTACTTAAAATGTAAAAGACAATATTTTTTATGATATTCTCACGCATTATCAGAAATGAATCACATCCTATTAGTACAAAGGTCTTCTGTTACACACACGGAAGTATTAATAGGGCATAACTTTAGAGGAAGACACAGCTTGGCCTTGAAATACCAAAATATTCAACAATTTTTCTCAGTCTTGATGGCTTTTGGAAATGTCTATTATTTGGCAAAGCCTGCAAATCATTTTGATTTTTATTACTTATTAGAACTATGCAGGAAGAAATTAAAATTACTGTATTTTACAAGCTATAACTACATGCATACTTGTGTGTATACATATATAAAGCCTACGTTAAACATTAAAGCATGGTAATTGATCTTCCAACAAAATGATTAATAATTAAAGTTTTTTTTTTTTCAGCTGACGTCCTGAATCTATTAATCTCTTCAGTTAATGGGTTTGGACTTTTTACTGTTTTAGGATGTAATGATGAGTTTGGAATTAGAGATTTATTATTTTTACCCTATTTTCAGACATACTTTTTAAATCAGATTATACAGGATTACATTATATGGAATATTTTAAAAGTATTTAAATTTTGTGATACAATTCTGACACAAGGGATGAAATCTGTAACTACAATTGCTCAATAAATTCTGAATACACAAAGGCCGGTCCTCTTAATCTATAAAATATGTTGGTTTACTCTAAATAATTATTCAGACTATGAGAGTATGTTTTTTCTTTCTTTGAGAATAACAAAAAAAAAGTAGATGTTTTCTTCTACATTGAGAATATATGCCATAATTTTTTTTTTGGCTGTTCAAAGAACACTAAAAATTTCTTCAGCTATTTCCTTATGTTTTGCTTTTCAGTAACTATATTAGCAGACAAAACATACAGCTATTGATGACTACTACTTAATATTTTTTTAGTGCATTCCTTTAATTAGTTTGCAAAAACTATTCAGTTTCATCTTATCAAATCACTTCAGAACTCATATAAATCTTTCTCAAAAGGTAAGTTGTAAGGGCCCAAGTGTTACTTACACAGATGTTTTACCCTGAAATCATCATACTTGCATGCTCCAGAAGAAAGTGCTGCATCTGTCCACATAGTGTAGACGGTGAGCTTTATAAAGATGAACAGTTTATTTACTTTTCATTCACAAATTGGCTCCAAGTATGCCAGAAATATAGTCAACAAAGAAAATTCTAGGATAAAATAACAGTCCAGTTCAGAAGCCAGACATAACACCTTACAATAATAACTAATAAATATGGTAGAACATTTAAACAGTGATGAAGGAAACAGAATTTCGGAATACTACTAGCTAGAACTGCTGACAAATAGCATGTTTCAAAGAATATAAATAAAATGATGGGTTTTATTTGATTCTTATTATACTGAAATGTGGAAGAAATATTTGCACTCTGTTACTCTGAAAATACATTTGCTCTTTTGAAGCATTTTATAAATATTTAAAAATTCAAGTAACCAGAGGCTTTTCTTGGTTAAATAAGATGGACAAGTATCTTGACCACCGAAAGCAAAACTAAACAAATAACCCATTCCTTCCAGTTATTAATGTATTCTAGAGATCTGTATCAAGGAAGCGGAGCCTTCAGCCATCCTAACAGAGGTTTACTTGTGTCTTGATCTCTTTACAGAAATTCTCATTGGATGTGCTTTTATCATGTCAATTGAGTATTTTATGGTGTTTTTTCCATGAACATGACAGTTGCTGATACTAAATAGCTAGTCTAGGAGTCTTCAACTCAGTTTTTAAGCATATATTTATCACAGTGTGCAATATGAATCAATAGATGATTTTATACTGCTTCTTATGCAAACAGTGTTTTCAGCACTAGAAATTGAAAACTGCAGAATAGCAATTGCTTAATGCATCCACAAGGAGGAGTGTACTGAATAGCAGTGAGATTATTAATGGTGTTTTCATGCATATACAGGAAGGCAAACTAGCAGGCAAACTGACTTATTGTTAAAACATAACTTTGAATAGAAAAAGAAAAACACTCCTTTTATTGAAATGAATACTGAAAAATTTGTGATGTAAGATTAGTGATTTTTTGGACATAATATATTTTCAAGTTTTATGCATGTATACACAAAACTAAATACATTAAAGAACTAAAAATTAAATCTCAGAAATGCAATATCTCTAATGCAATATTAGAAACAATTTGAGGTCTGTTATTTTTTATTTTCAATATTTCTCTTATAATATTTGTAAAATATGAAATACTTTATCTCCTCAAGTACTCATAAATATCTCGAACTGAAAAAGGATAAATAGCATAAATCAGAAATTTTGCAAATTGCATAACAACTGGCAGCAAATAAATCTATTTCCAATCTAAGACATAATTAGGGAGGATGTAGCAAAACGCATACGACAGCGTAGAATGACAAGAATCTTACTGGAGTACTAACAATCAAAACCATAACCACTGTACAGCCAAAACACACGTACAATCCAGTTCTTAAATAAAACATCTATCAGTTTAAGAATAGAGGAACATTTTTTGTGACTAGTGTTTTTGCTATTGTTTGTTTCCTAAGTGTCAGTTAGATACCAGAAGTTGCGCCAAATAAAATGAATTACTGAGAAGGGTGGAGGTGAAGGAGCTTGACAAATTCAGTTTACCACCTGGCTATTAAAAAACACACTATAACATCAGAGTGTGCAGAGCTATACCCTGGCTCGCTCTGTTTTAGGAAAAGTTTAACATTAAAAAAACAACTAGCTTTGCATAATTATTTTTTAAAGGGAACGAGTGCTGTAAACCCCAAGCATTGTAATCAATATTTTTTCACTAAGTTTTCAAAGAGAAATATAGAAAGCAGCTGAACATTCTGAAAAATTATTGTAGAAAATTTGGAAAACTTGGAAAAGTTGCAACTTGAAACATTGCATAAAAACAAAACTCTCCAAAGATACTGGGCTTATGAAGAAAGAATAACCACTGGCAGTGCCACCCAGGCCTGTGTGCTTAGAAACGAGGTACAAGGAGAAGGAATAATAACAGCAGCGGATGATGGTCAAGTCAAGAATTACTCCAGAGAAGTCAACCTCCACAAGTCCATGGCAGCAGTCAGGCTGCACCAAGGGTGTTAAGAAAAAATAGATGTTGACACAGTAAGGCTGCGCACTCTGATCTGTGAAAAGTCATGCAACCTGGGAAGAGGTCTCGATGACTACAGAATGGCAAACGTCAGATCCATCTTCAAAAAAGGCCACAAAGATGATCCAGGTAGCTACAGGCCAGTAAGCCTCATTTGAGATCTGTGGAGAGAGGCCTCTTGGGACACATCTCTGGGCACAGGAAAAGGAAGGTGACTGGGAGTGGTCAGCATGGACTTATCATGGGTGAATCATGCCTGACCAACCTGACTGTCCTCTATGATAAAATGATGAGGTTTATGGACAATTGAGAGCATTTAGTTTGATTACAACAAACCTTTCCGCACCATTTCTCAAAGGAGTTTTGTATCCAAGTTGGGATATTAAGGTTTATATGTGTGGATAACTATCTTGGTGGGCTGCAAGCTGGATGTGTGCCAGCAGCATGCCGTGGCAGCAAAGAAGTTCACCTGCATCCTGGGCTATGTTAACAGTAGCATAGCAAGATCAAGAAAAACTATCATCACCCTTATTCATGCTGCACTTGCTAGATCACACCTAGAAGACACCCAGTTTTGGTCCCCCAGGATAAGAACACCAACAAAATGGAACATATTCAGTGAAGGGTCACCGAGGGGGCTAGGGCATTTGCCCAGTGAGCAGAGGCTGGGGGAAGTGCAAAGGGAACTGCTTCAGGCAACCTAGTAGCGGCCTGTCAACACCTACGAGGAGGTCATCAAGATCATGCAGCCAAGTTCTTCAGAGGGGTGCGTGGTGGGAAGATGAGAAAACAGGTCTAAGTTGAAACATGGGAGATTCAGACTAGATATAAGGATTTTTTAAAATTATGTTCTTTATTCACAAGAATAGTGAAACAGTGGATTATATACCTAAGAGGTTGTGCAGTCTCTGTCCTTGCAGGTTTTCAGGATCTGACTGGCCAAAGCCCTGAGCAACTGTGAGCAAATCACTGACGCATATCGCTTGGCAGCTCTATTCTGGTTTGAAAGTTAATTCATTTATTAATATGAGCATGCTACATACTTACTGTGGGAAGGATATGTGAATTTTTGTTATTGTTTTTAACTGTTGGCATCACAATGTTTTAAATACCGCTGTTGTCATGAAATACTTGTGGACAGAAAGAATAAATCAGAGGATCAGTCTTAAACTGGAGCTATACAATCTTACAGTATTATCCTCATGTTGCTGTAATGCAAAGAGAACTGCCTGAGGTCTTAATGAAGTTATTACTGAAGCCAATTTTCCTGAGTGATATTATGCATAATGATAAAGGAGAACAGCAGTATTACTGTCACTCTTCCTTCATCTTAACTAGTGTAACTTTTGAAAGAACGTTTTCAGAGGCATGTTATGACTTAATCCCTCTTTAACTGGAAAGGAACTGGATTCTTAAGATAATTACAGATTAGATGAAATATCTTAAAATTAAAGTCTTTTTTTAAAAAAAAAAAATCATATGTTATCGGAAGCTACAAAGTATAGCGTATTAGAAAGAGCTACTTTTAACAGGTCAATCGTATGGTTCTCCCCAGATAGAAGCAAACAAAAAATGGGCATTTTGCTTACTTTGATGGAAAATTTCTGGAATACTTTACCTCATTTTAAAAAAGGGAATTTATTTTCTCTGTTAAGTAAAACAATGTCTGTGGTTCCCGGATAAGTAAATACAAGAATAAATTAATCTCAAGTGTATAAATTGCAAATATTTGGGATAGAGACTATCCTCAAAATATGCAATGTATTTATTACTAAAAGAGCTGATGCAAGTACAGTTTTTCTGTGAGCTGTCAACATACACCTTAAGAAATCCAGGTGAAAAATAATAAAAAATGCTAAAAATCTTATTAAAGGAAAACTCCCTTTTCTACTGTACAATTTCTCCTTGCAGAGAGTGAAATGGACTATTCAAACAGTAAGTTGTAAAATGAAGGAATATACTACTATCCTCTTCAAAACTCTTTCCTTCCAGAATAGTCTTCCTCCTCCCAGAAAATGTAAGGATGCCATGATATGTAGAAGATATCGATGTCCATTATATTCTGTACGAATAAATGAGAAGTATTTTCCAAAAACTTTATGTTGAGCATAAAGATAGCATTTCCTAATTTGTTAGGAAATCCAGATGTCCAACCCCAAATTTGACATTGCGCTCCCACAATATTCTGGATCAAACCAAATGTAATGAGTGGATTTTGCCAAAAACACCTCAAAAGCTGTCTTGCTGTTCAAGAAAAGAAAAGCCGACAGCTCATCAACTCTACTGAATTACAGAAGCTCACCAAGGCAGAAGCCAGAACTTTCTAAGTTACAGAACTTTCTAAGTCTATAAATATTACTGCAAAGATCTACAACTGCCACCAAATTAGCTGCTTTCCAAACTTAATGTACAAGTTCTTTGACTCTTAGACAAAGACATATATGTATACATGCACACATATATGTGTGTATATATACTCTTTTATTAAATTATATATATATATCAACTACCCTGTCTGCATAGTAGTTCTGCATATAGTTGACACTACAGTGTCATATTTTCTCTGATATCTGACTTGAAGGCCCAAGATGGCTCATATACAGATAGCTTAGAGGCAATTCACTTCTGCTAATACCAGTCTTCATACACATTTTATCAGTTCCCCAGCCCATATACTCATGACTAAGCTATAATAATTCCCGGGGAAATTCTTTACTTTAGTTATACAGCAGAAAAAATCACTATAATCATATTTTGTATTATTATGATGCATTTTTGTCACTGAGCATTTTACAGTAAAGTGATGCTAATTTATGCTAATTGCCAGGTTGGAGATTGGTGACTTAAAAGCATTCAAGATTCTTTTTCAGCGGAAACACTTCCACTGTCATCAGAAATGCATGTGATTTCAGATGAGATCCAGACCTCCTTAATAAAAGAAATTCTGAATTAGTCTCATTTCATTCTACCCTACAAAATTCTTCAATCCTAAATCAAGAATTGTCCATATTTAGTGCTAATCATCCTTGTATGACTGACTTAATACACACATTTCTCTACCTAAAAGCTATAGTTTTATTTCTTGACCCATCTAATAATTTGTATTTAAGTTTTAACAAATAATTTGAAAGAATATCTATAATAAATCTATTTATAAAAATGTTCTTATATATGTTGTCCTATGAAAATAGGTATTTTAATGGATATACATACACAAAGGCTGTTTTCCAATTTACGTTGAAAATTAAATCTTTCTAGTTTTAATCTGGAGAACAAAATGTTCCCATATGCTTAGAGCATACTGCCTTGCTTTGCATTGGTCAGCTCTCTGTAGCTTTTGTCATTCTTAGATGATGTACTGCATTTTAAAAAGAATTATCCCATGAATGTGTCACCTAGGCTTTTTCCAGATGTTTTAATATATTTTCACAAACATATATCTTTTCGTCTTTGCAAACAGAGCACAAAGGTGGGATCTGATTGATAGACACCCTGGGCAAGTCCCCCAGCCTTACTGATGAGTGCTCTTACAAGTATACAGGACATACACAAGTTAGTTAAGATTGGAAGATAATTGCCCTCTATGTTTCTTTTTCCAAATATCTTGATCCAGGTATCATAAAAATTCTCAACGCAACCAGACATATCAGTAAAGGATTACAATAAATGCTACAATGCAGTGTCAGAAATGTAACAACAGAATAGTCACTTTTTCTGACAATTAAAGGAATCTTATGCATAGTATGTGTTTCCAGTATGCTTCCCTGAAATGCCTGTACACCAATGCGCGAAGCATGGGGAACAAGCAAGACGAACTAGAAATCTATGTGCGGTCC
>JAWLRI010000147.1:685288-695694 GCA_034781795.1 Crypturellus tataupa
GGGGTTGGACTAGATGACCTCTAGAGGTCCCTTCCAACCTTAGGCATTCTGTGATTCTATGATTCTATGATTATCAAGCTCTTATGAGTATTAGAAGCTATATAAGTCTACATACAAGTAGCTGGGAGTTGTACTACTGTGCAGAAATATAATGCCTGTACCAGACTCTTTATACAAATAACTAGTTCCTTATTGTTTCTTCTTGTTATTTTAAACATTTTTGATCACTTGTCGTGCTTATAAATCCTTCAATGTTCTTTGGTATGATTATTTTTGGATTGATGATCTTTCCCTTATCAGTATTTCAAAGTTAGTAGACTACAAATGATATAACTAGGATCAGCATATCTTTTATTTATTTATTTTTCAGAATTAGTGAGAAACACTTTATAAAGATATCTCTCTCAGAAAATTTCATTTTTATTAGATTCCAGATTAATTAGATCAACAGTTTTCTAATCTATAATGTATGTCCTGGAAGATAATTTTTCAATAAGATATAAGAAGACTATACTTAGTTGTCTGAAAATTAATGAGAGATCTGTTTCATTTTGAGTTTATAGTCAAGAAAATAGTTTCAAACAAATTCGAGGCTGAGCAATTGCTGCAAAATTAAACTATTTTATTATATCAAGCCTAATTAATAGCTAATTTAGGACACATATCCAATGTTTCCATCAAAGTTGTGATTGTAATGAAGCCAGACACATTATTAGAAGTTTCTAAACTGTTTACAGTTTTTAAACTGTTCACAACTGTTCACGGAATTATCATGGGTTTCAGGTAACATATATACATGTGAAAATTTAATTTTCATTTCTGCTTATGGCTTTAATAGAAAGATATGACTCACTATCAATTGTGTTCAGCTGAAACACTGAAAAATAGCTTAGACCTTCCTCAGAGCAAAAAAATGAGGAAATTGAAAATGTACATTGTCAAAGAAAAAGAAGTGCGGTATAATTGCCAGATTAAATAATATCATTACAATAAGAGTGAAGCATGCCATGACAGCAAATTTAAATCACCATTTACATTTTTTACAGCACCCAAAGAAAAATTAAGTGTTTCTTAGATCTTGATTAAGAGTTAGATATTTTCAATAGATTTGTTTTTCGTCAGAGTTATGTTAATTGGTAGGCAAAGTATGGAAATATTTTTTTTCCAAAGTCAAAACTAAAGAACACCATGTCCCATAATGGTGTTTTCCCATTGATTAAGCCTCACTGGCAAACAATGCACACAAATATATATATATTTTAAAAGAAACAAACAAAATTTTTTTAAATAATGTAGCAGCATTAAGACAACAATATGAATCTTGTTGTCTTTCTCCTTTTGCTTTTCACAGCCTCTTCGCAGTTCACAGCATGTTTCACATGTTCTCAGTAGCCAACACCAGCCACTGGCATTGGCACTGGTTTAGCACTATTGTGCTAAACATTAGAAAGGGACATACACCTTATCCACGCTTCATCAAGAGCAGGTGTTTTAACTCTTCTAATTTATTTTACTTATTATCTGTTTTGATTTGGCATCGTGGATTTTTTAAAATAAGGAGCTCATGCAATTTGCACTATACTTTGTATATTGTGAAATATATATATCTCTATATATATCTCTATATATATGTATATATTACTTTTTGGTCTTCTTTTAGTTAAATTTTTTACAAAGCTGTGAGAAAACCACCAACAAAACAAATCAAAACAAACAAGCAAACCAAAACAACACAAAAACAAAGTTTAGTTGGTATTAAGAGCAAGTCAAATAGTTGAGTAACTAGCCAGCAAGTCACAGTAAGCCATCTTCGAAGTCTCTTAGGTTGCTCGGTTTCACCTCTCAAACAAGAACACAAAATGCTATCACTTAAGTCTTTTTCTGTACATCTCTCACATTGCAGATTCTCACAAGCATCAGCTGCGTGAACTCACACACCACCACCAACTACTGTTAATGTAGGCCATAGTGTAAAGTTATATTACTCAAAGTCAGTCGTCAGAGTAATTCTGCCAAAATTACACTAAAAATATTTTAAGGGCAGATTTTGTGAGAGCTTTCCTGACTTACAGCAGGTTATACTGCAAACCAACAAAGACACTGTCCAAAACTGCAAATTGCAGTCTCAACTAAAACTTAAAACTTAAAACATTGACACTTGAATCACAGAAACTTTATTTCTAAAATATGAACTTAAAGTAGGAGCTCAACAGGAATGTTCCAATTTTTTTTTTTTCTATTGGGTTTAGAGCAACTTCTCCGCTAGACATAAGCAGGGTAAGAAAATTATTTTATTCTTCCATCTGTCAGAATGATATCTGATTTTGCATTTGCTTAAATAATAAAAATGTCCATTTCAGTACAAGCTTTTGACTGCTCAAATCTGACAGTTAGAGATGAACAAATAACAGTGCTTGTTCCTGTAACCTTCAAAACATGGTATACACACTGTCATTTAGACATGTTCCCTGGAAAGCAAATGCAAGAGAGTGCTCCAATAATATTTCCAAGACTGTCCAAAGCATCACCATGACACACACTGCTGCAGCCATGTCTCAAGGGCAGAGATACACTGGTACTTTCACTCCTTACAGACACAAAGTGCTAGAAGCAAAATGCTAAAGGCCAGGTTGTCTTCCTTCATCTCCTTTCTAGCATTCTTGTGCAGTGCAAAAGCACATCACAAAGCTCAAGAAACTTTGGGGACTATATCCAGTTTCAAAAGAAACTACTGAAACAGCGGCACAGTAAAACTCACATCACGAGCGAAATATTAAAGTTGTGCAATTCCACAGAGCAGTGAAGCTTATCGTCACCTTGAGCTACTGTCAATCACACTCAAAGAGGATGACTCCCCTTGGCAAACTCTAGTTGGAAAATAATCATACTTTCTCCTTCTCTAGTGCCTTTATCTGATGACCTCAAAGCGCTCAACAAACATTAATTCATTTCCCCTCCGAACACTTTGTGGTGCTTGGCTAAATAGGACTACACTCTTCATACGGGATAACTCAGTGCTAGTGTTGGTACCCTAGTCTTTCTGCTAACAAAACTCACTTTCTCTTTACCATTAATCACTGGAGGAAAATGTTTCTAGGGAAGAAAAAAAAGGTTTCTAAGAGCTTGGTTAATTATACCAATAGATAAACCTCTAAGGGCAAGGTAAAACTCTGGGAAGTGCACATCAAAAATTGTGATCATCTCTGTGAACTATTCTGCTCCAGTCATTGCAGCATTTCCTATGCTTCTCATTGCCCATGTTTGTACATGGCGACACGGCAAACCAAAGAATTTTTCTTACTGCAGTCATCAGGGCAAGGTTGTTTTTATTTAAAAAAAGATAGTAGCATTGTGCACATGGACAATCTGGAAGCCTTCCCAGATTTTAAATCTGTCTTTTTACACTTTAGAAACTGAAGCAAAACAGAGATGACATGAGGGTTATTGAATTATATTTTTTAATGGAATTCTCCCTCTCTCCAGTAAACTGAAATCAATGCTGGTGACTAGCTGACTGTAGAATATGTCTAAAAATCTTCAAAGTTCCAGCTGCTGCCCCGTCTTTTTAATTAAAGAGCATATAGAGTTTACCTAGATGTGGACTGCAAGAAAAAATCAGTACAGTCTAGGTCCATAGGAATTTTTTCTTCTGGTTACTGTTTTTGTGTTTAGATCCATATCTCTTCTTAAAAAATAATAACTATTTGGACTTTAAAATATGTGTTTTTCCCCATACAATTATTTTAAGAATAGTTTTTAAGATTCAGAATACTTCTAAACATACATATATTATAAAAAGTGATATTCTAGATAGCTTCAATGTACACTCTTTGGGGGCGAATTATATTGGTGTATCAAATGGAATTAATAATGCCAAGTTTTCAGCACTAGCCTGTGGGAGCCAATCTTGTAAAATTCCTACGACTGGACAATATTCATCAATGAGACTGGTCAAATATGTAAGTATTATCAGTATCATATTAAGAGTTTGCATTCTCAAAGGAATTTGAGAAATCAAAGAATTTTCTATGATAATTCAACTTGTACTTCAAATTCAATTTGAACTTAAAACCTGGGACCTTTTGTTTAAGATAAATTTATTTGATAACTCTTAAATTCAGTTTATGATAAAATAATTTGATAACATACGACAGAAAAACCATAGTATATCCCTTATTTTTTTGTGTCACTGCCATTAAGATATGATATATTATCTACTTACTTAAAAATGGAAAGAGCAATTACAGAATATAAAACTAGATATTTTTTGCAGGAGGGCAAAACTTTTAAAAATCAGATATCTTTAAAATATAAACAAATTACTGGATTGCTAGTCTCTATTATGCTACTAACATCAGCCATGATTGATTCATTAGAATAGGTTTGACTACTTTTTGCATCACAATACAACTCCAAATTTACAAATAATGCACTAAGAGGAGAATAATAATATGTAGTCAACAAAAAATGCCGTATTCTATTGCAAGAGATCACTGACGTATTTATTATGCATTTAATGTCATTTCAAACATTTTTTATTGTCTTGTCTTATCTTATAAACTCTAAAATATGAAAGAGAATTATAAAAGATCTCCCTGGAGTCAGAATTACTAAAAATTCATTCTGTGCTTTAGAGAAGCGCTGAGAACTGCTCCTGGAACCACCAAATCCTTTACCATTACTTGGGGTTTTCTTGGATGCAGCCATTACAGTTTCAGCTTTTAAAATCAACAGTGCTCAATAGCTGACTATCTCAGAGTAAAGCTATGCCATTTTTAATAACACATGCATACGTATGCAATACCATGAGTAGTCTGGGGTAGAATGCAAGTGACAGGCAAAATAGAGAACTGTAATTTAATTTGTGAGTATTTTTGTAAAACTGAAACTATCAATGTCCCAGTGCTTAGTTAAAAGAACATATGCTTTGGGACCAAAAAAAGTACTTCCACAAGCAGAAAACGAAACAATCAATCACAAACTGAACACTGAACATCAGTAGATGTCATCAGAAATACTTTTTCTAAAGTTACTTACGCCTGCCGGTCCTTGTACATCTCGTAAACTTTCTCCCATTGGAAATCAAGCTGAGTGAGCTTTTCCTGTATCTTCGCCGCCTCTGCTGGTGTAGCACTTTGCAAAACTGGTGTCTTCTTGCTGTGAATAGCCTCTATATGACCTGAAAGTCTCCCCAGGCTGTCTTTAATACTCTGTAATATCAAGATAAAAATGAAACATCAGTTATTGTTTATAAACAAAAGAAAGAAGGGAAAAATGCAAAATAAACAATAGCTTTGACAATAACTGTTTTGCGATAACCACGTAAAAATGACTGAATGTTCATCATTTCTTGGAGGTAATAAACTAAAGAAAAAAATGATGGCTTGAGGAAAAGAAAAGAGCCCTAAGAACTGAAGTCACTTATTAATTCCCCAGGAAAATACCCTATGCCAAGTTTACAATTGTTTTAACCTCATTTCTTCTTATAAAAAAACCCCAAAATCTATTTTATTGACTCATTATTTTGTTGTTTATGCTACTCTTAAGTTGTTCCAGCACATATTACATCAAAGCTATCAAACAGCATGAGGTATCACGGGGTTTGTCTTTGTACACCTAATAGCTGTTGGGGAACCAATAGGAAGAACAATTTTTTACTTTGGGTCCTCAATATCTAAAATATGTGAAAGCCTTTAGAATGTTCTACACCATTAATAGCCATTAAATAGCCATTCAGCACTTCTTTATGCTCTATAAAGTACAATGTAAATATGGCATGTATTCCTGTTTCTTGTAAATGACACTTACAAGCCCCAGTGCTACAAGGCACATGTTGCTTTCTGCCTTCTTTTTTGGGGATTCTGTTTTTTTCTGTCTGTGGCATTTTGTTTGGAAGGAGAGTAATCTCTTCCAGAGCAGTAATGACATCCTCTTAAACAGAAGTGTGCCGTGTTTGCTGATTTCCTTCAGTCAAATCAAAAAACCTTCTTCACTAAAACTAAGTCCCATCTTTCGAAAAGCCCTGGCTATTATTTCTAACAACGATGAGATTCACCTTATACTTCGTATTGCCTGAATAAAATGAAAAAAAAACATGAAAGAATTGTTAAAATGTTTTGGATTGATGACTGCATCAATCTGCTTCTAGTCTACACTTTGTTTCTCTAAAGATGGTTATGTTGGACTCTCCCTTTTACTCTAATAAAAGGTTAATGAATATGACAATTTGTGCCAGTAAAACACTATTTTGGATGGTGCAAAAAAATGTGGGTCAAATTATACAAAGTCACCAATATGCCACTAAAAGTCTTGGATAATACCTGAGATTAATGATAGATTCAAACAGCAGTTTAAAAATATGTTTCTCCCTATTCCTTTTAGTATTACAGAATTTAGTGATTTCTCAGCATTTCTATTGTTTAATGAAATACGAATGCAGGCATGCACATGTCTCATTGAAAGTGTATTGGATACAGAATGCTCTTGGGATAATATCTATGTATTCAGCTGGTTTGCAACATCTTTTTTTCAAACTCCCTACATTTCCTATAATGCACCTATAATGCACCAGAAATAGCTTGAAGACCTTTAGCATAAGTGGACTCTTGATCTATTACAATTCTTGTTATTGCAAATGAATCTATCAAAAGCATGACCTAGCCATTCTTTCCTGTGATTTCAGAATGATATGGAAACTGTGCATTGAATATTCAATTATTTTTCCAATGGATGGTAAGTTATAAGAACACTGCAGTTATTTATATTCAACACAATTCAATCAATATACACAGCATCCAATGGAGATATCATTAAAATAAAATAGAAGCTGTACTAAACATTGAGTAGCACAATATTCCATCATGTTGATATGCCTCCCCTACATTTTAAGTGTGCCTCAGATATATAGTTTGTGTTTCGTAATACAGATGAAAAGTACAAATGCCTTTTACTAGCTTCTCCCAGTGACAGAAACACAGCTACCCAATTCAATTTTGAAGTATGATAAAACATATGTTCATCTGCTTTATCTGCAACCATATAAAAGAAGATAACTTTGCTTTTTAGTGTCCTTCAGCTCACTAATATGAAAGACATGCATCAACAAAGTACCAAAAGGATAAAAAGAAGGTCTCATCTGGCAAACTTATACTCATTGCTATAATCTCACTCAGTATAAGCTGAAGTCTAGAGAGCATTCTTGGGTGAACATCTTTCATAGGCAAAAAGCAAAAAGTTTTTATGTAACAGTTTTGAGCTGTTTCTCTTTGTAACATTTTTAAAAGCTAAAAATTGCCAATATTACATTTAAAAAAGATATTTATGATCTCATATCAGAAATGCAAACTATACGATGAGTCCAGTAATCATAAATTGTAGCATTAAAAAGGTGCTTTAGTGCATTTTTGACTTAGGAAAACTTGATGTCATTCAAGATTTTACCTTTCATCTTTATGGTTTACCTGCATTACTGAATAGAAGATCAGAGAGTGTATTGCTTTCTCTGGTGCTTGTGGTTACAATGGTTCATTGTCAGTAATGATGACACTTGGACTTTAGATCCTGTAGATAATACTCACCTAAGATGACAGATCACACTGCCCAGTTCACATTCTTAGGAATATGTATTTTTGGTTTGGGGCTTGTTTTTGTGCCTGCTATTTTAAATGGAATTTGCTTTTTATATATTCTATACCAGAAAACTCTTGGATGAACTCAGTGATTAAATGAATATTGTTATGCTTAGAATTTAGCAAGTATGAAATGAAACAAGAATTAAAAGTCAGTTGCACAAAGTAAATGAGGCTTGAGGATTCAGTTATTTCTATTTTTTATTTCAAAATATGATCTTTAGAAAGTCCTTTCAGCCCTAAAACTGTTAACTTGCATGCTTTTTGTCGAAGTAAATAATATAAGAAACTGCTCTGTACTTGGTATTTTAAACCTGAAAAAGATCCCCTTCGAATGGTTAGAAAATGTGAATTTTTAACCCTGAAATTCTAAGGAAGATATGGAAACAATTTCAGCAGTTACAACTCAAGAAAGGTAGAATATATATCTTTTTTATTTGCTTAATAACATGTTAAGACACAATTGTCAACAAATCAAAAATTAAAGGTTTATAATGACAGCAGATTTTTCCATAGTATTGCGATTTCTAAACCAACAAATCACTATAAAATAATTGAAGTTATCAAATACTATGCTAATTCTGCTTGCATTCATTACCTTCTGCCATGTGTTCTGTCTCTGGTAGAGGCTCATGCAACATGAATATTATGTTGAATATCATCAGTAAAAAGTTTACTATTACAATAAGTATCTATAGATATTTATTATCTAATACAGAAATATAACTTCTGTGCCATAAACTTAAGTCATGACCCAAGAATTCTCTTTCTGTTATATGCCTTAGCATTTGGGGATGTTATTCAGATAACTAAAACCTAATGCTCTAAATATATATTTTTGGAAGGAAGGAAAAAAAAAAAAAAAACTTTAAGGTCCACATTAGAGCAGAAAGACTAAAAATAAAAGCTAAAGTTTTGAATGTCCACATTCACATTTCCTCTCCTTCCATTCCTCTTGAGTCTTCAGCTTATAAACCTATTTACCCTGGAGCAATCACCACGGAAAAATGCCTGAGACCCATAATCCAGTTTGGAGCATGCTGAGGTTCTGTTACTATATTGAGCATAAATAATCTGTTCATAACTTGGAGCTGTGGGAGACCCAAGTAACCTCCAAGGAACAAATCTATATAGGGAATACGATAACAATGATTTGGCAGAAGCCAAATCAAAATCAGGCATTAATGGCACTGGGATGGTAAGGAGCATAAATCTAGCACACACACACACACAGAAAAAACAAAACAAAAAGCAAACAAATAAAAAACCCCCTGTGTCAAATTTCTTGTCCCTAGGAAATGAGAATTATGAAAAGTAATCCTTTGATAGTTTCAGCTAAACAGTAAACTGCTTTTTTTTTTCACTATTCATTTTTCCTAGAATGAGATGGAATTAATATATTACTCAGAATTTGTACAAAAATGAAACAGAAGACACAAAAGACATTCAGTCTGTTGATTAAAATCTACTGCAGTTTAAAATATCTGATGTTTTATATAGGGAATGTCACATTGCTTTAGTAACGATACAGTGTGAATTCTGCAGGCCAGCTAATCCAACACCTAATTCTATTCATAACCAATGAGCCTCCCTTAACAGAATATCTGCTTGTGACAGTATTATTTAATAAAAGCAGTCTCACAAATGATCCCTTACATCTTTCATTTTTCCATAAGAGCAATTATTCTTACCTCTTTAAATATCCAATCAATTCAGTCTCTTCTCATAAAGGTACTGTTTACATGGCTCTGGCTTTTCATTTGTTCTTCCTGAATTCTTTAAAATTATTTTACATACTTTCTAATTATCTTCTACACTAATAACGAAATTTTCGGTACTAAAGAACTAATATCTAGAACTACTATCTTGTATACTATAGAATGAAACACATGATGACAGAAAGCTGTAATACTTACTAGGAAACTGTTCTGTTTGGAATAACATTTTATAACCTTTACTACAGAGTAACATTTACTTTCTGGATATAATGCACTTTTAGTGTACAAGTTCAAGTACTTAGTGTACAAGAAATACTTTCACTATGCTTTATACTTTACCTGTTTACCACCATTTCTTATGTCATTGATGTACTCCATTGCATAGCACTACTGGACTCTGCAAGTTCACCCCTTTTTCTACTTTGAATCAAGCTAGACTGTAATTTTCAAGTCTTTCCTACCTGCTACACAATAAATGTACAATAAAGTGGCAGTAAAAATGTATGGAAATACCAAACAGAGCATTTAGCCTTAGAAAACTGGACAGATTTCATGACTAATTTAAACTAAACCGAACCCACATACAAAATAAAACAAAACAAAAACAACAACAAGAAGACATTTAATGGTGAAGTTGTTAAAGATATTTCATTTCCTGACTTTTTTATGTTAGCAAAAGTGCATTCAGGTGCTACCTTCCTGTAGAAGGAAGGATGTCTTTCTTGGGTAATTTTAAAAACACAAATATGTTCTTCTCAGTTATTAGAATAATTGGTGACGAGGCATTTTTGTGCTCTATCATGCTCATAAATAGATAGGTAGAGCGCTTCCTCTGCATGGGGAGGCAAGGACTCCATGGAAGCTTTAGAAAAGGCGTGAGTCCTTTCCATAAAGGCTACCTTATGACTAGTGATTTGAATCTACAAGTCCTGAGGAAAGACACATTCAGCAGACTGAAAGAAATATTTAAAAAATCACAGACTCACAGAATGGTTGAGGTTGGAAGGGACCTCTAGAGATCATCTAGTCCAATCCCCTGCTCCAGCAGGGACACCCAGAG
>JAWLRI010000147.1:695794-712984 GCA_034781795.1 Crypturellus tataupa
TTATTCCTCCCCAGGTGCAGGACCCTGCACTTGTCCTTGTTGAACCTCATGAGGTTTCTCTCTGCCCAACTCTCCATTCTGTCCAGGTTCCTCTGAATGGCAGCACAGCCCTTGGGAGTGTTGGCCACTCCTCCCAGTTTGGTGTCATCTGCAAACTTCCTGATGGTGCCCTCTGTGCCCTCGTCCAAGTCATTGATAAACAAGTTGGGCAGTACCAGGCCCAGTACTAAAAATGTATACATGTATATGTATGCATACACACACACGTGTATATATATATACAAATAAAATGCAAGCAGCTGAAGCCTTGTCTCTAGGCTGGTTTATGATCAGAAATGTGTTCCTTGCTTGTCAATAGTCCATCATCTAGTACTAACGCTTGGCTGGATCATCACTCGACAAACCGCATTTCACTTCCCCAGTACAAGCACCTGTTTTGCACTCAGTGCTGCTGAGTTCTGCCTAAACCTTTGGTTTATATCCTCAGGTCATAAGTGATTAGACTATTCAACATTACTAAATCTGGAAATAAAAAAAATATCATGAAAGGATAAAGCATAAAGCATTTCCAAATCAGTCCTTCAATATGAGGGAAAGAGTACACTCACAAAAGTGGATCTGTAACTAAAACTTTAACAAGGGAAAACAAGGGAAAGTATAATGGAAATATTGAAAACTGCCAGGCTCCAACATGTCAATACCCAAGTGAAGTAGCTTTCTTTCCAGTAGGTTTAAATATCAGCTAATCTCATTGGCCCACTTGGTTGACATCTTTGAAGTAATTTCTTTAAACACTCAGAAGTAGCATATGTGCCTATACTTAATTCTGAAATTATATATTTTTCTAACCGAATAGATTATTTTAATGAATATTAAAATATATTAAATACATTCATGTATTTTTTTCAATTTTGAACTGTTAGGAGGCATGTCCCTAACTGTTTAGAATTAGTGTCCTTCGGACAAACATTCCTAAAATTCATGACATAAACATCATATTTTTCCCTCTGTTTAGAATACAGCTGCTACACACAACAAAAAGTGATACAGTTGTCCTTCTATAAAGGAAATTCACAACTGGCTGGCTGAAGATTGTCTTGGGAAAGAGAAAAGAGCATGTACATACGTGTCTGCACAAACATACACACACCTTCCATTTTTCATGTCAAAGAGAATAGCTATAAGCAGTTAGTTATCAAAAATGCCTTGGGAGATTTTTCTAACCTGCTTAACAAAAGCACACAGAACTTTCATGTCTAAGAAAAAAAGATTACAGAAAACCATTAGCAGCTGAAGTGACAGCAGCCTTTGGGGAGTGATCCATCTCACTGCTCTTGAGGAAGAGAAATAAGGGTGCTAGAGACTCAAACGCAAGTTCATTTTCACTATCTGGAATTTGTCTTTATCTGACAGCTAAAGACAACACAGTAAAATAGCAGTTCTTTGGCTATTTACGTACCAAGCAGCCACCAAGCCCTGCATGACTGGAAGATATAGTTGGTGAATATAGTTAATTACACTCAGTTTTAAGTTAAGGTTAATTAGATTTTATTGAGCAATAGCACAAAAGCACTATGCTTATCATATCATGAATATCATGTTAGCTGTTGTTTTTGGTAAGAAACACTTAATACACTCCAGATGTGGATTCTAATGTACAAAATTCAAAATATGTGTTTGGCATAGCAAATGTGTAGAATGATGCTTTATCCTTTCATGAATAGTAGATTTGCTGCACTATTTCATGCCTTTTTTACTGACATAATAACTGGCAAGAGCACCAATTTTACTATTCATGAACGAGTGCAGAAAATCCACACATTGCTTATAATATTAAAATTTGTACAGAGATATGAAACACATTTTATATGGATATTATTGCTTTAATAAGCCATATTGAAAGGAGATTAAGAAGGTATTCTAGCTGTTAGAATCACTGATGTTGAACATTTACAGTAAATTACCTATATTCTAAAATAAGAGATGGAGATGTATGGAAAAAAGTGCACTATAAATACATAAAAACTAAGATGCCTGAAAGAATGAAAAAAAATATTTGTAATATTTGTATAGGAAAATATTTTAAAAAAATGTGTAGGAAAATATTTTTGTTTAAAAAACAACAGCAATAAACAGCATGTTTTTTAACTAACAAAATAAAGACCACACTAATAATCATTGTAATAGTTTCTTTTCTAGCCCATTTTCTTGTGTCTTTATTTAGTTAAAAAATATATAGGTAATGAATATCCTTTCTCAGAAAAACAGTTGTCTTTGCATTTGCAATTGAAAATATAACATTTATGAAAAATATTATAGCTAAATGTTGTTAAATATTGCTAAAATAAAGATTGAAAAAAATGAAAGGCCTGATAAAAGAATGGGCACTTACTTCTATAGTTTTGTAGCAAAAATTACAAAAAGTGAGTAGCTTCAGTAAATACAGTTTTGAAATTGGAGTTAATATAATCCAGTAAAGAATAGATGGGCTATGAAAGAACTTCTTCACAATACAGTATTCTGCTAAATACTTTCTCATGTATAGCTATAAAGGCAAGACTGACTTTCGAAATTCCAGACCATTTTATTCTAGAGCACTAATTTTTGAGTGCTATTAGCATTAGCAAATTGAACTTGTGTCAGTTTTTATTCTCATATTATTTTATTTATTCCTGTATATCTGTCTCACACTAGGTAATCAGCACCTTGATTAGGAAAAGCGCATTGCATTAAATGCATACAACACAGGAAAACTGTAGAATAGGAGGAGTAACATAGATTGAGTTCCTAAAATTCGGTTTGTTGAACAGATGCAAATTCATACATTCATTTAGCTTTCAGGAAGTCTTCGGAAAATTCATTTCTACTAAAGCTAATTTCTGAAACTGTTTGAGCTCTCTTCCTACATTTGATTATATAATGAAAGTCATTGTATTTGCAAACAATTCTATATAGAGAACTCAAAGATTAGGAAAACAGGATGAAAATGAAGAAAGTTGTATTGTGGAAAAAAAAGTGCAGGTAAATTGCAATGAAGCAAATCATCATCAATAGCAGACTAAAGTGCAATAATGTTTGTGCTTTTAACAAAATTTCCCTGTTATTGTGATGAGAGTCTCTCACTGAACCTTATTTGCCAATATCTCTGTATCTCAACAGTAATTTCCAATACAATCAGGGGGAGTTTCATCTTTGAACAAACTATAATATTAAATTCATTTCTTAAATAATGTGATTAGATATGGTGACAAATGAAACAGGAATACTATATGGCCTAATATTTAAAAGAGCTGGCAATACAGATAGGATAATGTAGGCATGGCAATTCATGACTTCATGAGATAAAAGATTTAACGAAAGACACAACCTGGTTTCTCCTTCAAATTCTTCCACTCACTAGAACTTGAAAAGAAGAAAAAAAAGTATTCTTTTAAGTTGCTTTTAGATGATTTACCAAATATGTCCATAAAATTATTGTAATTTAATATTACATATTACCATATTTTTGCTGCAAAGATTCATATATTGCTATTTTACATCCCTTTAATAAAAAGCCAGTGTTAGAACTATCATCTCTGACAATTATCAAATGCATTTTTTATTTTTTTATTCAATATTTATCATATTAGATAATGAACAATCATGTTTAACTCTTATTATGCATACTTAATTTTGGCAAAAACATTCAAAGAAGTTGTTCCTGAAAGATTCTGGTAAATAATTTCTTTTTCTTTTTAAGGATTAATTAGAATGACTTCTTTTTGAATGGGAGGGAGAAGAAATCACAAACTCAGTCTTAAAACACAGAGTTATTCATGACAGTTCTGTAATTTGATTCATGCAAATCTGTCAGGGATGAAAATCAACCACAATTTAATTTCAAACCTTTCCCAACCAGCTGCTGAACAATTTATGCACTACTTTTCTATTTTTACTGCAGGATAATGACAATGATGAATGCTTTTACTTGGAAATAAATATTCATTAAGCAGGCTCAGATCAAAATGGTACCCTTCCCAAAGTCCAGGAATGTACAAGATCCATTTGCCTGTTGTGAGAGATTTATTTGGGAGGAATATGAAACCATGCCCACAAATGCATCTCAGAATAATTTAATAATTCGGTAAAATTAAATCTATGTCAATACTTACTTATAACCTCAGCAATCGATATTATTAAAGTTGGTGTCAACTCTAATAATACAAAATGCACATGGTTGAACCACTGATTAGTTATGGATGTAGATCAGATAAAAATAGCACAATTCTAAAACACTAAAAAGTGCTTATATGAAGTCAGCTGCCAGTAAATTGCTTGATGTAGATGACTGTTCATGCAACCAATCCAGGCATGAACACATGAACTTTATAGACAAGGGCCAAGTGGTGGCTCATTAGCTAGGATTTAGCACTTTTTTGAGGCTTAAGAGTCTTTCTATCAAGAATGATTATTTAAAATGAAGAACGGCAAAAACATTGGCATGTTGTGTGCTCTAGAAATTGATTTGGGACATTCAGTGCTCAGAAGCACTTTGATCATTTGGAACTGAGCCACACATGGTGAAAGGTCCTATTATCAGTTAAATGCTTCTCTTGCTCCAAATCTTCACTATTATGCTTCACTGGACATACCATACTGCCTTCCTAGGGAACTGAAAATGTCCTTATTTCCTAATGCTAATAAATATATCGTTATAGTATATATCTATATATTTCTGCCCACAAGATGAAAGAATAAAATGTATATGATTCATAAACTAAAAACAGATTTGATTTTATACAAGCTGACACTAGCATGGGATTCCTCTACTGGAGAAAGACATAAATGCACTCCTACAGAGAGCCCCCAAATAATGACAAATAAATGGAGATGTAGTCTTCATGCTGAAGACTGAAATCTAAAATTGTTCTAATTATATATAGCACTTAAGTCTTTTTTTTTTTACAAGGTTTTCCTCACACTAACATCATTCTGCAAAAGTTCATAACCCACTCATCCAACTGGGCTTAAAACTTTAATCTTATTCTCTCTATGTCAATTTTATGTTGGAAAAAATTTCATCAGTTTCAAGGGATTTCACTGATGCAAGTGATGAAGAAACCAGACAGTAATAGCTAAAATTCTAGCAACAATAATTTTTTCATCACCTACATTTCACTACCTGCTGGGCAATATTTTTTGGCAGTTAATGAAACTATAATAATTGCATAGAGGTGATCCTCAATCAGACTGCAAACTTCTGTAGTCTGGCATGGAACGGAACAGCTAAAGCGTTCTTCTTTTTAAATAAAAAAAAATGCTTTTGAAATCAAACACACATCAAAATGAAGCTGCTGAGAGCAAGTGCAGATAGGGTTCAAGGATTTACTAATTATTTCAAATTACAAACAAGCAAAACTTTAACCACAAACCAGTAACTTTTTAAATATGCAGCCGCATCATAACTGCCCCTCTCAATTCTTTATCTTCCACATGAAGAAGTGCTATGCAGGCATCTTAGTGCTCCAACTTCCAAATTCAGGTGAATCCATGCCTAAGCATCTTGATATAAAAATACCCATACATACACACATCAGAAACAGGGGCAAAGCACTATTGAAATAGTTATGTATGAGAGTTAGCACACGATACCAACAGACAGTAACTCAGAAATGACAGAATCACATCCTGGTAGAGAAAGATTTGCATCTTACCTTGAGACACTCCTCTTGTTTGAAGAGATCCTCGCAGTCCTTGGCCTGAAGGACAGGAGAATTAAGGCGCTCTTCTACTTCAGACAAGGCTTGCAGAAGTTGCAGGATCTCTGCCAGGTATGCAGAAGGCACATAAGTGGTTTCCACAGTGATTCCTTCAGTCATCACAAAAGCTGTATCTTCACGAACTGTTTGCTAGTATAGATATACAACAGAATGCTTCCGTTAGTTTCTCAGCACTACACAGATTTGTAACAATGCAATTTCCAGTTCACAATCTAGAAACAATTAAAAATAATTTCCAAGGACAAAAGATAGAAATGTCTCAGGTTTGTAACATAAATCCACACTCCACCAGCCTATTTGAAATGGCAAGTACTGAATCTGATCCATGAAAAGTATACAATTTTCTTCTATTCTCTTTCCTGGGAAATGTGGATAGGAAATGAATCGACTCTGTGATTCAAGTACTCAGATTCAAGTACTACTGACACTTTGTTGCCAACCTTTCCATTTTAAGTTTTCATAACTCTTTAAGAACATGTCCTCCATTACAGAAAATCCTCACAAGCAAGACTTAAATTACTAAATAATTTAATTTTTCAATAAAATAATGACAAGCATAATAGGCACAATTCTTAAAAGAATATTAAAAAAAAAATACTTCAGCTCAGCACTTTATTGTACTAATGTCTCTCTGGAATTTTATACCTGAGAAGTTCTTTAATGCATTCATATTCCCGAAAGAAATACCAGCAACATCACTTTTCAGAAAATAAAATAGTTTCCTCTGGACAAATTGGTGTCTAGACACCTATTCTGACAGTACAAGGTGTACACCATGTGTAAAGAATATTTTGGTTCCAAAAAAATAGATAGTTGGCCTACAGAGTCCCAAAAGATCGTGACACAGAAAGTGACAAAAATATAATAGTTTTATAAATTCTCTGCATTTC
The DNA here is from genome assembly GCA_034781795.1 of Crypturellus tataupa. Taxonomy (NCBI): domain Eukaryota; kingdom Metazoa; phylum Chordata; class Aves; order Tinamiformes; family Tinamidae; genus Crypturellus; species Crypturellus tataupa. The sequence continues at coordinate 702,444 of JAWLRI010000147.1, forward strand.
TGATTAGCTATATTTTTGATCACAGAGGAAAAGTAATACCAAAAAAAATGTGTCTTAGAGGAACAGGGAATCCTTTAATTAAACTCCAATTACATGATCACCAGCAGCTCCTTGGGAAAGGTCAAAATTAAAGATATGAATTCTTTGCAATTTGATAATCATCGGTTATTATTTTTTTCATCATAGCAGCTAGAAGTCCTAGCATGGAACCAAAATTCCACTGTGCTTTATATCTGTTTTCTCCAAAAAAATTGAGACAAAAAGGCTTTGAGGACCTCAAGGGAAATTTACAAGTAATTTCTGGCAAACATTTTTTCAAAAATCACCACATTTAGATGCTCTAGTATTAATTATTACAGATTTTTGAGCCATGAAAGCAAAATGTACAAGATCAATAGCCCTGGAGAAAACAGTATCACTAGTTAGCTATACGGTATGTAAGGAAAACTAATATAAGTGTTATTTAGCACACACGCTACTTCAACAAGGAGTTTCATTTCAATTTATCTATTATTTGCCCTGTCCATCTTTTCATTTCATGATTCTCCCCTCACATTTTTGAGTCACTCCAGTTCTTCAGTTTTCATCACGACGACCTCTGCATTTCACATACAGAGTCCTCAAAGTTATCTATCCATAGATTTCTCTTATTCTGCTGCATTTCTTATGCAAATTTAATAGCTCTGCTTACACTTCTCACTAAATTCTGCTAACAGGAATTCTGCTAACACTGAAACCTTTCCAATTACATTATATCACCTCTAATATTTTCATTTAAAATAAATTGCTAAAACAATATTTTGATTGTCTACATTTTTCATGAAACACATTCTCTGCAAAAATAACACTTGACCCTGTCCAAAGGTGACTGAATCCCAAGTGATTAGAAAATGGAAGATTCCTGACAGAACTACTGAGGCATGCAGCAACATATTGTCATTCTACAGACTTTACACTGTGCTACTTCAACATATACCTCTACATGAAGCATATTTTAACTATGACTGTATTTCTCTTTTTTGACTGAGAAGACAGAATATTTATATTCACAGTAATTCAAAGGGCATGCTCGGTGTGTACGGTTATTCACTCAAAATTGGGTCACATGTAAAGTGATACATAAAATATAATTAGCTTTTAGGATTTTATTATTTTAAACTATTTTTTCAACTCAGCCCAAATTTGGGCTTAAGACTATGTACACATATATATACAAATAGCATCTGTGTCTTCCTGACTTAAATTATTTCTGAAATCAGTCACAGTCAAACAGAAATCTGATGTGTGAACACCTCAAGGTTATCATGCGTACTAAGAGAAGTACCAAAATTGGGTTTCTTTCAATCACTGCTACAAACATGTCATACAGAAGCACTCTCCAAGGCAAAATTAATTAAAGTCTGAAGACAGGACTGAACCTTGTATGACCTATATGGCTTACTCATCCCTCAAAGTATATGTAATGTTTAAGTCCTATCAATGTCAATAAGATATACACAGGCATACATTCACACTTCTCTTTACAGAAAATTCTCCTGTGTCAATATTTCCCACAGCTAATCAACTACTGGTTTAGTTCTACAGGTAACATGATTATAGTGCAAACAAAGCCTTGATGTTTATTTTAGTAATTCAGCTGTAAAGTGCTAAAATTGGATACACAAATAGATGGATAGATATTTCAAAAAAGTCTGTCAGATCCTGCCCTCCTATTTGGCAACACTATTTCATAACTTATTCTGAAGAAAACCAAAAATCCAAATTAATTAGCTGCCTAATACTATTTAAAGAAAAGGCTTGGAAATGTTGACAAAACTGAAGTGAAGATTAATCTTCTTTGCCTTTAGCAGCTGTGCAAGAGACCATTGGCACCTTTTCTCTTTCCTTGCTTTGGTCATGAGAACCATAAGAGACGGCAAGGCAGAAGCTGGTACCTGGCACTAAAGCACGCAGGTCAGGCAGAGTCACACCTGATAGCTCCAGCCAGAGAAGAACGTGGAAGGCTTCTGGCTTCCTTCTTTGCTGGCTGGAATTATCCTGCTGGAGAAGATACAGGAGAGGCAAAGATTGTGTGCCTGTATCCTAGACACATTTACCAGAACCTCACTGAAACTGAACCATTTACTAATATTTCAGTGACAGAAATCAAAGAAAGGGAGTCTGAGGACTACTGCAGTGTAGGGTGACTAACAGGCAGCATAACATCCTAAAATTCATAGTAACTCAGTAAAGATATATGTCATTGGCTAATGCCAAATTGGCTTATCAGAACCAAGGTGGCTTAACATTTTCTAGGAAATTTCTAGGACATAAATGAAAATGAAAGCTTTAGCTAATCTTTTAAGAGTGATTTTGAATAAACTGAATCTGGAAAAGTGGCAAAATGTAATTACTTTAAAGTTCTCCAGCACATAATATTTTAAAAAAGACATAATACAATTAAGCTATTTAGAATTATGTGGAAAAGGGTAAAAATGCCTACTCTCAGTATCCTTATTTCTGCAAAATACTCTTGTACTGATATTCATTTATTTTGGTAGTTTTTCTACCATGTCAATTTTATATTGATGCACAAATAATTTCTAATCTCTGAAAAATCAATATTCTTTTGGTTAGGCTTATCATTTCATGCATTGCTTCTCACCATGTGTCATTATCATGAAAATAACAAATTGAATTTTCTTCCCCATCACTAAGCATTTTTAATTAAAGGGAAGAATCTTTCCATAAATATGATTCTACTCATATGTGACAAATTGATTTTATTGATACCTAGGTGCAACAAAAAGACATGATAAATATCCACAAAGTCTCACTTAACTGAGTAGACAAATAAAAACCAGACAAAAGGAAATAAAAACTGCAAGAAAAATGCATTATACTTTGATTATTATCCACACGGCTGGAACAGTGTCACATGGTAGTGTCACTTGGAGATTCCTTTCTATTTACCTATCAGCCCTGGAAAAACAAAATAAAATCAAAGATACTTGTGTGATTGACAGATAAACTAGCTTCACTATGAAATAAATGGGTGTTCTTAAAAGATCGTAAGAATTTAGTTTGAACTGCCAGCCACCTCAATATATCCAATTCACGTACCTCAGAATATCCATTTCCTTTGCTCTTTCTGCAGAGGGAACAGTCCAATCAACCTTTTCAGTGAGCAACAGCTCCCAACTTTTTTGTGTTATAATTTAAAAATTATTTTATTTTAGGTCCAGTCTCACTGTAGACTAATAGCAACCTTAATGAAATGTGCCTTAAATTAATACTTCACAAAACCAGAATACACAGGAGGAGTGAAGTGGAGAAGCACACCACCCATCAGCACTTTTAGGTCATGACACTGCTTCTGATGAGAGTTCAGGGAAAAAAATACGTGCTTCCTGCTGAAGTGAAGCAATGCTTGAGAAAGTATTCTTTCCAGTCATTCATCTCTGAAGAATAAATGTAAGTGTGTTTTTAAAAAAAGAATCGGATACAAGACAATTTCTGGACAAGGGCAGAAACGCCTCAAAAAAATCCATTAAACTTCTGAACTGTTTACTGTCTTTTAGGACAAACTCTAAACTACCTGAAACTTCCTGATCAGTTGTTAGCAGCAATGCATCAGATAAGCAAAAAAATTAAAAATGTAAAACCATAATGAAATGCTGTCAGAGATCAATAAAATTATTTTCAAGTATATGTGTGTGTGTGTGTTTGTGTATGCAAACATATATAAAAAACTTTTCTCATTATACATTCACTCCTATGACAGCCTTGAATGATGATGTCAGCTCACCTTCAGAAAGACAAGTTCTGTACCTTTAATTTTGCTAGGACATCTTGCCCTTAAGTATGTACATATTTAAAAGGTACATCAGAATGATCCAGAGAATATGGAATTTTTCATTATGAGATTGGATGGCTTTAGTCAATCACAAGCCAGTAATATATCAGTACAGAAATAAGCACCTCTTTCAAGTACAGAGAGATTATAAATCCTCACTACAGGATTAAAAATTTAGAAAATGTTTATATAATTCCATAGATGCAAGGCCTTGACAACATTAAAATCCCCACAAAATAACATATCATTTATTTATGTCTTTTTTTACTCATGCATGACCAAAAGGTACAAAACTTTGCATGTTGCAATACTGAAAATACATATTTTAACCATATCCAGTGACATTAATGTTTTATAGAGTGCAACTTTAAGAAAAAAAGTCATGATTTTAGTAATGTAACCCCAATCCTAGGGCAGAATCTATCCCAATACTCACGTACTAGAAGTTAAATAGATAAATTAAGTGCAAGCCTTTGCAGGATTCATGGAAAAGAGTGCTTTCTGGATCACTCTTCTTCACAACTAAGGCATACCTTACTGCTTGAGAAGCATTGCATTAATACTTATTCTACAGAATAAGTAGCATAAGATAGCATTAATACTGTAAACTACAGAAATGAAATAAGAGTAGTTAAAATGAAACAACCACATATAATACCACTCTTTTGAAAACATTTCAGTAAATTCTACATGCAAGGACTAGTAAGTAATAAGAAATTACATGATTTGATTTTAGAAAACATCAATCAATGGACTTCCTTCCACTGTCTTATTTCTGATCTTCATAACTTGATTGAAATGCAAAGCTTTTCTCCACAAGAAAAGGTCTATTTCCTATGCTTTCAGGCTCAAGATTTGCAACAGCTTTCAAAAATCTCTGATGGTCATGCTACATTCTGATTAGCACTGTAGGGTGGATTTGATAGATACCTGTGGATGCTTGACTCAAATGCTTGGGTGAATATTTATTCCACTCAAAAAACCCCAAAAATATGCACTCTTTTTTTCCTTTCACTATGTTATTCTCACATTGAAGTGAAAAAAAATACACAAAAGTTGTACAGTTCAGTTTAAACATTAAACCCTGAACATTAAACCACTGTATCATTAATGTGGGCAGTTTTCACAGAGGTGAGGTTTGTGAGGTTTATGATTTCTCCTTTTTTTTTTTTTTTTTTTTTTGTACTTTCAGGAGAAGTATGTACTACCTAAAGGAATGAAAAGGCATTTTAGTGCTGTGGGCAATCTCTTGCATTCATCGCACTCTCACGCCTTTACAGGCCCCAAAGATTTCAAATACCCTGGATGAAGAAATAAAATGAACAGTGCTGCCAATCTCTTTTCATTTTCTAGTAGCTTAACAGTGCTTCAGTTTAATTTAAGTCTAGATTTTTGCCTTCAGATCTTTTCTCTAATTGTAGTAATTCAAAATAAGTAAAAGGAATGTCTTTGCCCATTGTGACTTTCCAGAAATATTTTTAATATTATAGCAGGAACTATTTAAAAAAATAAAGAGCTCACCTCATAACTCAACAATCACTGGCCAGGTAATGTACAGTCTGTAACATTGGGGTGGAAATTAACTACCAATGACCAAATTAACTACCAAAAGGGATAACCAGTGCCAATAAAACACTTCACAAATTAGCAGCTCCCTGAAGCTCTCTCAAAATTTGAAGTCAAGTCTATCAAAATTATTTTACAAGTGAATACAGGAACAGGTAAAACAATATCATTCAGTCGCTTGATTCATTTTGTATCCAAATTGAAGATGGCTTTATCTGAATTGATAAACATTTATCAGATTGGGAACATTTAATCTAATCCTTCTCTTGCTTAATGATGCACTCAAATGAATATGACTTAATTATGCTGCATGGTGGAAATAACTGGTTGCACACATTTTATAAACCTGACTTCTTTTCATGTATGTCTCTGTGTAATGAAGAATTACAAATCAGTACCTAAATGGGCATGCATTCATGCTACATTTTGGAACAAGTGCAGACAGAAGGCATTGTGAAATTTATATTCTAAGATGGCTTTAAACAAATATTTTTAAAGTTTCAGAATCTCTTATGGGTTGGCCTGGAAAATATTTATTGCAGGATTTGTTTATGCATCACTCTTTGATAAACAATATGTATTTGAAAGTTTTCATATGTTAGCTGAAGAATAAATACACCCATAGTGTTGCTAATCATTTCTTGTACTAATCTTATAATATTTTCTGCTGCAAAAGTATGTACAGGCAAATGCTGTACTTAGTAAATACATGGTCAACAAATGAAAGTCTTGAATTCTTCTGCACAGTCCTGTATCTTTGTAATTCCTGATGTCCAGCTGTGGCCAGGGGCATAGATTCCACCAAATCTTTGCTGTGCAGTCAAATTCCCCTGCACAACAGGGAAATTCTTAAAGCATGGTAGGAATTTCAAAAATACGTCAAACTCAAAATAAAACTTCAAAAATGTGTTTCCAGGATAGTGGTTGGCAACAAAGAAGAAATTGGACACAGATAAGTAAACCTGCTACGTGTGGTGCTGGAGATGAGCAGTCCCACCTTCTGACTTTGGCCACTGCCGATTTGTTTAGTGGCTGACTGACTGAGGCTGCAAACAGGGCAGGGGTTCCAGAAGCACCCTCATCCCAGGAAATGTTATGCATGAAGTTTTAGGGCTATCCTGAAGAAGAATATGTGTAAATTCAATGCTGGACCACCAAGGAACCAATTAACATTCAGGAAAGCACTGCTGTGTTAGTATGCAGTCCATCTGATGTCTAAATTGACCGATCCATTCCTAGAGTTGACTTGTGATACTAACTTTATAGATACCTATGCCATCTGCATCTATTAGCTCTTGGATGAGATAATTTAGAAAATAATGTAAAAAAATCCCATTAAAGTACCACACTAGTGATGAATGCTAAAAGCTTCACAAAAGAATGTCCTAAACCATAAACACTGCTGCTTTCTAGAAATGTTAACAGGCATTATCTAATTACATTTCCCTCTTCTTAAAATAATGTTAATCTACATTTATAGAGCTGCAAGCATACAAAATAATAATAGGGCTTGCACTTAGGTTGATTTTGCTACTCTGAGACATAGACTTTTTTAAATAATGCAAATGCAGCTGCTGTCAATCCAGTAGTTTTGAACACTTAATATACACATAGATATTCAGCTATCACACTGTACACATACTAATTTACTTCCATCTGCACCTTTATGCACATACTCTTATGCATTCAGGCACAGAATGAGTAAGTGGCAGTGACATCCTTAATTGCAAACAAGAAGGTGAAAATCATCTCTTAAAAAGATACTATCACTTAGGGCCATATCACTCTGCAGCAGGTCTTTCCTCTTATTTAGTTCAATATCATAAGGAAGCAATTTTGACATCAAATTTCTCACCACAGCATTTATTATGATAGCAAATTATGACATACTGCATTAGAGAAAAGAAGATAGTGAATAGCTGTCTTGTTTCTCACAAAGCTAGGTAACTATGAGGAATAAAATACCATAGTCGCATAATATTAGACTTTGCTGCTAAAAATTGAAATGAGAGACAAATTGGTGCTCTCTCTCACTTGATTCTTTAACAAAAAGATGCTGCTCTTGTTTCATTCTCTACCATATAAGGAACAAAACATAAAGATTGTGGGATAAATCTCAGCATCTCTGAGAGCACATTATTATAACTATATCCTATAATTTGCAGGCACTATCCGAAACCAGCTTTTAGTTCCCATTTTAGTTCCCCAGCAAAAGTCTCTATTTCAAAACAAATAGCTGAAGATGTCAAGTTTCACTTTTAAACTACGGAACATGATTCAGATCACTTCATTAAAGATTATGATAGACAATGAAAAGCAGCAGAGAAAAGTCCTTCCCATAAAGTTCTGACTTCTCTGAGACAGGATAAGGATTTTTTTCCAATATATTCTGTTACAAGATTGTAGAATTGCAGTGATGACTATGAATACTGTATAGACTGAATAAGCGAATACAAGAGAAGACACAGACAGTTCCCCTTGTAACAGTAGAAGGCTATAGGTGGTGATGACTTATATTACCATATATTTAAAATATTAAAATATATCTTTAAAATAAGTTGCTTGTCAAATATCTCAAAATAATACTCAATATTCAGTCTACTTCTCATAACTTTCTTATCAGAATCCTAAATTAGACATGAATCTAGAATTAAAGTATTTGAAATAGAATTAAAGTATTTTGAATAATTTTTTCTAATAGCAATATTTACAAACTGACTACTTTGCTCAGAATTTCCACAAATATAACCCAGGCAAAGAAAATCTGGTATTTAGCTGCTCTGTGTAAAGTTATTTGTCTGAAGAGGTGACACTGCAAAGGTGAGAGCATCACCTCTGTCCTGTCCTTGAGAAATCTATGAGAGCATAGGGGAAACAGATAATGTATTTTAACCTATCACTAAATAATTCTTATCTTTTGGACAGCAAATATTTTCTATTTTCCTTTTCTAAAGTCCTTCTTCCTTTTTATTCCTCCACCTCCTCACTCATGGTACCAGTTCAGAAGAATTAGACAGAAGAATTAGCTTGCCCCTTCTTTTTGGCAACCATCGCTGTTTTTTTTTTACTTAAAAAGAAATATTTAAGCAAGGTAAGAGAAGAAAATTACTTTATTAAAACACTGCTTGTTGTGAAAATTCTGGAAAATAAGTTTCTAAAGGAAAGACAGCACAAGTTTAAGAATGCCCTTATTACCTAGGTTCAGAGAGAATTAGGACAGTTATCTCCTGTTTATCTAGCTGTAACAGAGGAGACTTTTTCCCAACTGGTTTTTTAAAAGAATAAAACAAAGAACGACGACAACAAAACCCCCTTAGATTTCATTAAATAAACGAAATAGAACTCCACAAGGAAATAAATACTAACTGAAAAAACAGAGATGCCCCTAAAAACCAGAATTTACACAACCACAGGAAATTGAGATGTACACTTGGTAAGTAATCTAATCTGGTTCCAGAAACTGACCACTTGCTCTCTCACTTGAAATGATCTTTCAGTTAGGAAACAGATATTGTGAATGTCTTATAAAACCTAAAACAGAATAATCTCTTCTATTTGGAAATATAAAGCTTATTATATTTACTGTATACTAAGCGCTAAGAGTATTGGTATATTATCTATGTGACAGGTAGCAGCTGTTTTGAAGTGTTCAGTCTAAATCACTTACCTTATAGAAATAAACATATATTTTGTATAGTTATTTTCCTTATTCTCTCTTGATTATCATGTAGTCTTACTGGTAAAAAATTAAAGTCTCTTGCTGTTTCTCATCTGATTTTTTTTTTTCCCCAATATGGGTAAAGTCCAGGCCCAATTAGTTCAATAATAAAATGACCACGAATCTCAATAGATTTTCTGTGTGTTTCACTAAGAAAATTATGGAAATGACTTTAGTAAGGTTATTATTTTCTTATAAAAATAGTAATAGAATATATACATTAAGGATTTATATTGTGCAGAATACTATTTCATGATAGAGGCCTTTAGTATCTTCTGCATATAAAAGTATTTCAGTCATCACAACAAAACGTAAAATGATCCATGGCATAAACATGTTCAAAGGTTGCTGAAACAAAAGCATGGATTTTTTTTTTTAATAAAATAAGTATTAGTTAATTAAGGCTTATTGTTATATCAATAAACCATTTGAACTAAACAATGCGAATCAAGTTTTCTTTTTCTCCACACAGGATAGCTATTTGATCACCCTGGAACTCTCATAAACTCACATAAAGTGTCACAGAAAAATAATAACTGAAAGCTTTAGAGTGTTTTTTTTTCCAACAATAATTCCTAACTTCCAAGGCTTAATGATCATGCTTTCTTCAGAGAACCATAAATGTCCCCAGACCTCCCTACTGTTACCATTCAAGAAGTGAAACAAATTTTATTGAAAAACAAGTGCAATTTATTTCAATACAAAAAAATACAATCACTAGAATTAAACATTATGGGCTTAGTTTTTGGAGAGCACCTTCAGCTCCCAAGGACAGGAATGGAATTTGTTGGTTAATCATCATTTTAAAAAGAAGCCATGTTGAAGTTGACAGACTTCAAATTGAAACTCTTACAGAAACTAAGCTTTTCTTAATACAGAAATAAGTAGTTAAATCACCTTGAACTTGCATGCGGAAATCAAAATCTCCCCCACTGAATTTGCCCCATAGTTATTTTGCCATAAATATGTGAACACACTGCCTGGGAGATGCAACTGAGAAGAAAACACCAACAACTTTTTTTTCCTATTCAGGGTCATTTTAGGTAACTTTGTGCTGCATCACTTAAAACTGCATCATGAGTATTCTGTTATTTTGATAAATCACCCTTTTCTCTAAGGATGCCACACTCTCCTCTTTGAAAGTAACATCTCAAATTTGCAGAACATACAGTGGGTAAGAAATATTTTAAGCTCATTATGTTTGGTGAACAGTAGTTATACTTCATCTTTTTATGGTTTCAGCCACATAATATTATACTACAAAAATCAGTGACAGAATATTCCCTTTTGTATCATAGAATCACAGAACGGTTGAGGTTGGAAGGGACCCCTAGAGATCATCTAATCCAATCCCCCTGCTCCAGCAGGGACACCCAGAGCACGGGGCACAGGGTGGCATCCAGGCGGGTTTGGAAGATCTCC
>JAWLRI010000147.1:713084-733084 GCA_034781795.1 Crypturellus tataupa
TCTCAGCCTTCTCTTCTCCAGGCTGAACAGGCCCAGCTCCCTCAGCCTCTCCTCATAGGGCAGATGTTCCAGGCCCCGATGCATCCCTGCATCCTCTCTCCAGCAGCTCCACATCCCTCTTGTACTGGAGAGACCTGGACACAGTACTCCAGATGTGGAATATTTTTATGTATATTTATATAGATGCACATACATATTTGTCATAGAGTGGCTGGATTTTGACTGATGCGTGTCTGAGAAATAATCTTAATTTTATTAAAAATTTCATTCTAAGAAAATAAATTCTCATGTTTTTATGGTTGCACTACCAACTACTACTTTTTAATGACCACTTTCAATGGTTGAGTATATCTATTGCTGTATATAGGATCAATTATAATGAAAAATATATGTTTGCTATTTCTTTACTTTAAAAATAAATTTTATTTTATTAGAAATTTATTTATTTTAGTTGTTATAGAAATGTATTAGAAATTTCTTATTGAATTATGATTTTATTCAGTTGGTTGTCAGCATGAATAATCTCTGTGAAGGCTTTTGTTGCTGGTGCATGCATGTCTTTATGGGGCTACATTGAATTTTCATTTTTCTTTTGTATTTTTAAGTCTTAGACAGACAACTAATCTTTACAACATCCCTATAAGGTAAGTATGCATGCTGTATTATACATATATATAAGGAAAAAAAAAGAGAGAGAGATACAAATTTACTCTATTTCAGTGCCTCAACAAAGCCAGAACTATGACTAACAAAAGGAGTAACAAAGCAATTCTACTTATATATCTGATTTCAGCCACTGGAATACACTGTCTCTCACCAGTTTGAACAGATTCTAGAAAGCTTCAACCATATTTCAGATGAATGCTATGCTACCATGCTCATTATCAGCTGAAAAATATTTTTTTCCAGATGAATGAGAACTCTAACATATATATATACATTTTATATATATAACTATAATGCAAAGAGGTAAATTTAATTGAATAATGCCCTCTTTCCACAGATAAATATTAAGTAGCTCTGCTGCATGCACTATGGTGATTTAAAATTAAAATATTATCAGGATATAAATATAGGCATAATTTTTAACAATAAAAATACATGCAAGGGTTACATGACTCTAAAACAAAAAGTCAGTAGCTACAAATATATCATTGACCAACTCAAAAGCATATGAACTGACTTTTTCATTTCTCCATATTTTAAAGCAAAATATGCTAGTAAGTATTTTTATTAATTTACTAGTAACATTTTATAATGGATTTACCAATCCTATCTCAAGGATAGGTGGGGGACATAAAGGACACAATGACAGCAGAATGTTTTTATATAAATTACATGATCATTCCTATTTCTTACTTGCTTATCAAAAGAACAATGCATTCATTATAAAAAAAAAAATCATATACAAGACAAAATGAAACCTGCTCTACCTCCTTGACAATATAAATGATTTGCAATGGATTACATCCATCAAGCTGGTACTAACCATAGTAATCTCAAGAGTAGTCATTTGAAAGAAGATTTAATAACATACAAACCAATGTTTCTCTGATTGCTTCCATTAACGAACGTAGAGCTATCCAAATTATTATTTCTTATATATATTACATAATTCAATAGTAGAAAAGTTTAAAACAAAAACAGATTAATACATTCAGTACATTAAAAAAAAGACTGCATTGTCCAAAATGGTACACTTTATTGCTTATTTTCAAACTTTCTTTCTTTTCTAAGACATGGTCTACCATATATCAGGTAAGAAAATACATTTTATGTACTTAAATTTTCATTTTCCTTTCAGTATGGCTGTCCTGTAGTCTAGGTGCATCTAGAAAAAAGAATTCAAAAGGGTATTTGCCGAAATACCTCTTTAACACTAGTATTTTTACAATTCCAGAAGAGTCTCAACTTCCTTGATAGCAAACAGGAGTCAACCTTTAGTTCCGTAAAATCAAAAGACCGGCATGCATTGAATACAAAAGTTAGAATGGCAAAGAAAAGCTGCTATATTATTGCAAAAGGAACCATGGGTAATCTTCCAAATAAGTATCTTGCCTAATACCCATTTTGATCACAAATCTGGAATGGTGACAGTTTATTTTCCCATTTATTTATTCAGTTACTGCAGCATGAATAAACCAGTAGGAGTAATTATATTTTATGTATAATTAAACATTGCAACATCAAGATAAAAAGTTGGTTTAAAAAATGTTTCCATCCTGTCAAATAAAAAAAAGTAGAGTTTCCTGCAAAACCTCCATTTGGGATTTGAAGTATTTGAGGAACTGGCAAATACTTAAGTATTTGAGAAACATAGTGCAAGAAGAAATTACTTTTCTTTAAAACAGTTTTATATGTGTTATGGAAAAATTAAAACATAATTAAAATTGGCATGGAATGGGTAATTTGAAAGCAATACTTCTTTCTGATTTACACATGTTTACTGAACAAAATATACACATGGTAAACTGACAGGATCAAACTGGAAAACGTCATGGACAAATAATGAGGCAACAGAAATAAACACGAGTTTTGCATTGCTGAGTTTTCTGTAGTTAGCTGATTTAACCTAAGGGCAATTTTAAGACAAAGTGCAAAAGCAGAGAACTACTGTATTAGAATATAAAGATTCCCCCACTTGCAGACAACAGGGTTTTTCTTACTAATATCCGAAGAGTTGACACTGCCCCTGAGGCTCTCACGGTTAGTAGGATGCTGTTAGTAGTAGCAGTTGCAAACATATGGGTTTGCTGGTAACAACTCACAATTTGTGCATAGTTGAGTCTTCGAAACTGAGCAAATTTGCTCTCAATATCTCGCCAGCGCCTGCTGAGCTGTATCAGGGTTGGCTCCACTGCTTTTGCAGCCCCATCCTTAGACAAGCGTTCAGCTTGCCTGTGCACCGCATTCACATCTTCCTTCTTCTTCTCCAACTCTCCAACAATCTCCTAGTGAGCAAAACCAATACAGGGCCCAGGACAGTTAGCTAACTAGATCCATCAACTTAGAATTAGCAAAATACTTTTGTCAGAATTTCCATTTCCATTTTATTGTTACAGTTAAAGTGTACAGTTATTCCATGTCTTATTTTACAGTTAGAAAAAACAAACATAACTTAAATTGGAGAACCTCCATGTAGACTGTCTGTAGAGGTGATAACAACTAGTATATCTTGAAAACTAGTTAGCAAAGGCCAACAGTTTCCACTTCCTGATTCTTGCTAGTGCACTCTGATGGGCAACTGGAGAATTTCCTTTATCTGTAAGAATCAGTATATTGAGGACAACTAGTGTTTAGACAAAAATTCACAAAAATATTACTTCTCTAAATGTATTACTTAGCTCCTTTTTTACTCTGTGGGAAACTCAACAGAGAATGAAGCAAAGAAAGACGATGCAAAATAAAGTAGGAAAACCTTTGACGATATATAAATAAATCTAGAGAGTTTGACAGTGACATATGAATATGTTCTGATGAAAATGAATGTGCTAACATGAGAAAGTGGTCATCCATATATCGGTAAGTCATTTGTTCATCTGGAACAAAGATACATAAAATCAATTACAATGTTTACTAGAAAACATTTGATGCTTTTCAATACATTGCATACTTTACAAATTATTCAAATTATTAACAGAAGCTTTTATTTAGTGTTTTTCAAATCATGTATATAGCATTTTACGCAATACATAAATACACAATATATATAGTAAAAATAATAAAAGTTCATTTGAAGAAGTACTGTCAGAGGGTTTTTTTGTTTGTGTTTTTGTAGGACAGAAATAATGTACTGAACTTTTTTTTTAATATATCTATCCAAATATATCTGTTTCTTTTAAATTAAAAAAAATCACTAAAAATATCTATCATTGCCATCCCACAACAACATTACCTTTAGCTTCTGCTCATCTTTGGGGTCTGGCAGATTGGCTAACTTTTTCTCAATGTCATCCAGCCATGTCATTAGGTCATCAGCTTGTCTCTTGTACTGATACCACTGATGAGAAATCTCTAAAGCCTTTTTTCTTCTTTGAGACCTCAAGTCCTGTTCACAGTGCAGACATTATTAGAATACAAATTAAAGGCTTATAAAATATGGATACAAATGTGTGGACATTGAAGGGAAAAAAATGAAAAGTGCATAATATTTTAAAAATTCAATGTTTGTATTTAAATCGACAAAGGATATTTTCTTCAATTTAACACAGACTTTTTTTTTTCCCATTGAAAGAGATTCCCTAATTCAGTTTTGTTCACATGCTGAATAAACCACTGATGCATTCACCAACATTCAGAGAAATGAACACTATATATAAATGCCAACATTTTATACGAAACACTTCTACTCAGAATTACTTACTGGACACATGCAAACACAGCCTACTTAATATCTAGGAATAAGTGGGCTTCCTGTGCTTTGTGGTCTCCTGTGAAATTCTAGTCTGCATGCCAACTCTGTAGCTGCTCAAAGGAAAATCTTTTCAACACAGAAATACCCGTAAAGACAAGTTTTCTTTCTTTAAATTAAAGATAATTTACAAAGTAGATATCTTGTATTTAAGACTTAGATGCTTTATAAAAGAACTAAAACTTCTCTTTAACAGGAAATTATAAAATATTATTTCATCTCCTATAAACACTATAAAAATACTCTCTGTGAATTTGCTTTATCTAACTTTACTCATGCAGAATTCAGAAAATATATTCATTACAGTAACTCACTGGCAAGTAACTTAAAACATAACTGGTACACTTTACGAAAAAATATTCAAATGAAGTTGCTTGAATTTTGTTTGACAAGATTGAATGCCTTAATTGAGTTCCTCAAAATCAATAACTCTGTTCCACATACACAGCCAGTAAGCGATCTGGTGAAAAGCAGATTTTGGAAAACAGGTTTCATATTTCTCCTTAAGAAAAAATTATTAATTATGTGCATTTAATTTCAAACAGTTAAAAAATCTAATAAATCTAATACATTTCTAGTCAGCAAAAATTAGAATGAAATCCACATAGAAAGATGTTACTTGTAAAACAGCAATACTGCATTGCAACCATGCTATATTTTTAGAGCTTTAAAAAAAGACATTTTTCAAGAGAAAAAAAAATGTTCCCCTGCAAAATACTAACAATTAGGATACAGTGAGACTAATTCCTGTACTAGCCAGAGCTCACAGCTCCAGTTAGGTAACCAAGGTGATTCTTTCTGTCCTCACATGTTTTTTCCTGAGAAAAGGACACTCTCAGTAAGGTATATCAGTTTGTCCAAATACTCTGCGCTGTGGAGGTTTACAGATACAGTAGCAGGCAGCTATACTTTCACAAGTATTATAAAAAAGAATTCTGATATATTCTTTGGTTTTCAGCCTCTGATTTTGCCAGTTTTATTGGTACCCTCTCATAGTCTTAAAAAGCCTGGAACCAACATTTTCCGTGAGGCAGCATAGCATACAACTCTTAAGTCACTGAACAATAAAATATGTCCAGTAGACTGAGGGTGTTCTACAACTGAAAATATGAATTTGTGAGAAATGATTGTAAGTAAGGAGTGTTGGAGAAAGACAGAACATGCACACTGGGCCAAAAAAGAAATTATTAACAAAGAGATCTCCGCAGTCCAAACGGCAGTAAAACCAGGGACAAAACAATATTTTTTAATCTGAACATTTAACATGTCTTTTCCAGGGCATCAAGAGACATCTGCAAACAAATTTGTGCTTAGAGGTGAATTGTTATAAATGACTGTGCACTAAATAGTACTGAGGTTTCATTTAGATTAATAGGACATTGCTGTGAATAAAGGAAAAAAAAAAGTTTAGTAGCACCAGCTTATAACTTTAGCTCCTATACCTTGAGAGCATTATGTTTAGTCTGCAACAGCTGTTGTTTTATCTTTATTTCCTCCCGTTTTCTCTCATCTGTGATTCTCTTCTGAAGAGTGTCTCCCCGTCGCAGCAATTCTTTTACTGTGTTCTCATCATCTTCACTCTGATTTTAAAAAAATAATATATGTAATGGGCATTTAAACCTAATTATTACTTAAATACTAGGAAATATAGACATTAAAAGCCTACCAATCCTACCATTTCACTACTAAGGTAATTACCTAACATTCAGTTACAGTTCTATACTGAAGACACAACAGGTTTTACTTGCTTTCTACAACACATTTAGGTGCAATGGTGGTATGAGTAAAATGGCACTTGAAACCTTACAGATGTTAGATTCTATGCAGCATCCAGGAAAACAGGATGAGAGTATTAAATGCAAAAATTTTAAATACATTTTATTTCACAATAAAAAAGATATACATCTAAAATACTCTAAATGATTACTACTATGCTAGAAAGCCATGTGATTCCTAAACACCTCATGTAACAGTATCATCACAATGCAACGTAACTATTCTGGTAGGGAAAAAAATATCACCATGTATTTTTTATATAGATGATGAATCTGCAGAAATATACTTGGAATACACTAAACATTTTATGTAAAGAAAGGGAACAAAATATACTCCACTATAGAAAGTATCTAGACAAACTTAATTCACTCAGAACTTACAACTGCTATAAATACTGCCCCAAAGAGCTATCATTTTTCCTGTGCAAAATAAATAAATAAATAAATGTCGTGCAAAGATGTCTTTTACCAGATACATAAAATAGGTATCTTTGAGGAATTACTTAAATTGAAAAGAGTCTAGATTCCTAATAATAGCTGTAAAGAAAAATGTATTTGATCTTGATGAGACATGATGAGACATGAAGAGAGGGACCTAGAGAGGTATCAGAATTATTGGTTGACCAAGAAATGGAATTACTCTGAATATTAACTCTGGAGAAAATACACCACAAGGGAAATAGTAGCAAAGCACAGCAATATTTTACTTTTTTTTTTAATTTTGTATAAATATGTGCAAACAACACACATTGATTCATGACTAGTATATTAAAATATACAACTGCCACAAACTATTCACAACAAATAGAATATTCAGATCTGTTAAGAGCTAATTGGCATTTGTAGCATCTTAGTTCTGTGATCATTACCTAGCATTTGTCTATAGGGAAGCTCTTCTCTTGGTCTATTACCCAAATAGAAGCACCATTCTGAGCTTTCTTGGTCTTTCTACAGCTACAGAAATTTTAATAAACCTGTCATATTCTTTAATAGTGTACTGCCTGTGGATAACATTCCTGCTTTGCTCAGTGCTAATTTGACATGGTTCAAGACATGCTTTTCTTATAAAACTAACTACAAATGTACCACTAAAATATTTAGTGGATTCCAGTCTGGGATCTCTGAAATTATAACACATTAGTATGCTAAGAATTTTTGCAATTCATATCTAAAGATATGATAAAGCAGATGCTGAAGCTTCTTATTCTCACCCAGGTTTTATTTGCCTCCCTGCCTACTTCACTCGGATTTCCATTTCAACCAATTTACCATATCTTTATTGAAGTCTTCCTCTTTCAGATTCACCCCCTGCTGAATTTCAGCCTCCAGTGGTTCAAGCAATTTTTGTATATCGAAGTCAAATTGCTCCAATTCCTTCAAAGGAGTTGAGGGCTAAAATGGGAGACAGACAGAGATTATTTATTTAAATCATATACTTAGCAGCTTAACATAAACCGAGACCAACTTCTACCTCTTACTGCAAAATTTCTGGTAGACTTTCTGTAGTATGGAAATATCTCTATGCCAGATAACTTCAAAGTATCCAAAGACACAAATAAAGATATGTATTTAACAATGCTGTAGAATTTTCATATAAGAAAATACAACAATTTTATACATCCAAAGATCAATATAATGATGAGTAAGATTATAAAGCATTCTGGTATTCTCACATTTGTGTGTTAAACGAAGTTCAAATAAATGGTGTTACTTAACAGTGTGTCTAAGAAATTAGATCTTGACACGACTTGGCTAAATCTGGTTTGTCAGAAATTACTCACAGCACTAAGCAATCCATATAGCTGAATAACCACCTACTACTACAATGTCATGATAATTTGTTTCAGTGTTTTGAAATTATTGCTCTGTCACAAAGAATAACAAAATGCCAGGTGAATTATACAATCACTAATTCAAAACAAAAGACAGATTATCTTTGCACAAGATATTCCTCTAAAAATATTTTGTAATGCATGAAAACAAAAACAAAGCAACTTCATTAAAAGAGATTCACAAAAGCTTTAACAAAAAAAAAAAAAAAAAACTCAATCTGCACAAAACAGACACAATCCCCACTAAAATGATGCACAATATTAATTACAATGCTTAATCTTGTTACATTGAATTCAGTTTTAAAAATTAATATGCCACAGGCTACTTATTAACAGCAATACACCATCTTTTCCATTACTTTCCTTTATCTTCCTAATACCTGAGTGTCTGTGTATAGTTTGATAAACTATTTATTATACATTGCCAAGTATTAACAGTAAAAGTTTTTTTTTGACTCCACAGGTAAAAATGCAAAACCAAGTAACAAATACCTCATGATTCTTGAACAAAATGTAGAGGTAATTAGTGCTTTATGATATTCTATGAAGTTTGGGATACAAGATGTAAAAGTCCACTAGATAAAGTCATAAGTACGTTATATTCTGATCATTTACTTTTTGCTCGCTTTCCAGTCTAACTGATATTTATTATAAAACAAAAGTTTGTACTGAAAATTAACAAACAGCTTATTAGTTAAAACAAGATAGGCTGAAGTCAGAAGATCTGTAACCTATTTTCATCTGTCTGCAGATGAACTGGAAGACTTTGGATAAAAACTCCTTAACTGTATACAGTTCATCATTTTCAAGTCAAAGATTTTGCATATTTGTAGAAATATAATAATGTACAATATTTACAGAGAATCATTTTGTGCTCACAAATTTTCATCAAGAAATTCAAAATTATACTGAATTGAATAGTTAATACAGAATAATAGCAAACGATTCAGTAATTTCTTCTCAAGTGCTTTGAAGGATGTCTTCAAAAGTACTTAAACCTCACTACAGGATGTAAAAGAACAACAACAACCTTTCAGGCCATAAAGCTGAAATGGTGAAAAAGGAAAATATTGTTTCTTCAATTCTACAGGGGTACAAAACACAGAATCCAACAATTTAGTCATTTATCCAAAATCATACAGCAAGCCAGTAGCACAGACAAGAACACAGACAAGTTTTTTTCTCTCTGTCTTATGCAGTACCTATTTACCTCTTACTATAAACTACCCTGCCAGGCAGGCTAAGGTTATGCCTTCTAAGCACTGAACTCCAAATAAACTTCTTCTCCTCATCTTGTTGGGTGCATAGCGTACAAAGCAGAGGGCACACTCTGCCGTTCCACTTCATCTTGAATGTAAAGTCTTGTGATCCTTTTTGGAAGAAAATCTGAGAGAGAGTACCATGAGGAAGACTAATATCCTTGCAGGCTGCACATTCATAAGAAACTTGTTCCTGATGATGAGCATGTTTTTCTCCTTCTTTGGGTGAATCCATATATATTCTAACAGCATACAACAGAAACAGTATAAACCATCTACAGACTGTCCCACTGTTCCCTAGAACAAACAATAATTTCTCACTATCCTAAAGACTCAATCAGCCCTGGATGTATTAGAGAACTTTGTAATGCATGGTAAAACAGAGGGAACTCCAGACTGCCTTATAACAAATGTTCAGAATAAAACATGACACAGCACAGTCATTTCGGCTTTATGTCAAAATGATTTTCCCAAAGGAAAGTTGTCATCTGCAGATGACAAGAGACTTACACTCTTGTTCCCTGCAATATGACCCACTTGATCAGTCAAGGTGACTAAATAGAGAGGCCATATTAACCATATCACAATTATATGGAAGGTTTCAGGGCTCTGAGATCAAGTAGAGTGGTCCTCATGGTGCATTTCAGCAATCAGCTGAAGTTCATGCTCTGTCCTCAATCAGTACAATCACCGAACAAGCAGCAGTGACAGGAATTTTTGTGTCCCTGGATTCTCTCAGAAAGAAAAGCTAAGTTAGAAATAGCTTTAACCAATATCCAGAATTCCCCTAGCTGCAATAGTTCGGTGGTATGAATCTTTGGAAAAAGATACATATTTTTTCTGCTTAAGACCTTGTGCATCTTCAATTTTTGCAAGTGTTAATGGACCATATAATTCCAAACAGGATTCTAACAAAAAGACAGGAAAAGGTTATAACAACAACTTTGTCATTTTTACATAAGATCATTAATAATGACCATCAACTTTCAAAGTAATAACAGTAAATTAAACCCTTTAAGACTTTAGAATTATTTATGAATACAAAGGAATCTTACTTTCTCCCCTGAAAAAGTACAATAAGTATTTGTACTCTATAAAGATTTAACAACATAAATAACTACATAAAATATTTTTAATGTAATAATATGTTATTTTTTTCCTAATATTTCCCTATGCTAAAACTACCCAGGAAAAGTTGATGCTTTTGAAAAAGGTAGTTTGTTTGATGTCATGAAGAAACATATAATAAAAGAAACCCTAGATTGTTGGAACAAACTCACACAAACTAGCTAAATAACATGCACCTCTTTAAACAGCAAAATGATTAGAAATCATCCAGTTGAATCATGCAGAAATCATCCAGATGAAATAATGCAGTCAGACTTTGTTAGCACTTACAAAAAAGAATCTTTTCAGCTTTCCCCTCTAGCTAAATATTACATCAGACTTAAACAATCCAGCAGTTTACTCACACGTTTCATTCAAGTTACAGAAAAAAAAATCAATATGAATATTGAAATGAATATATTTTCTGAATATTTTTTCTTCTAATACAAAAATAAGATAAATTTTAAAATGAGGAGTTATATAAATAGCTTTCTGATGGATTCACAAATACCATTTTTTTGTACAAATCTTGTATTTAATGTGAATCATACTACTGTTAACTTTAATGATAGCAACCATATGCCACTGTTCATTTTTATGGTTTGTTAGTGCACAATTCAATTACACTTGTGAAGAAGAAACCCTGGACTGTACCCCGGAATATCTCGAACATTTCCAGCATTTTCATTATTTCACATCTTCTTGCATGAAGCAATTTTCACAGGGCATGCTCTTTTCTGTTCCAGAAATGAAATTGAAATAAACCCAAGGATGCCGCAAAGAATGTGCAAATTACACGTGGTATTGAGTATCCAAGTCAACAGATGAAGACCATGTACCTTTGGTTATGTATTTTTGAGGCTTAACAGCTTTTGACATCTTTATTTGGTGTTTGCACGAGAGTAGTGAGTTCTATGGAGAAATTAAATTACTGAAGCATCAAAAAGAAATCCACAAATCCTAAGACAGAATTCAGGAAACAGCAGTGTAATAATTACACTTGAAAATATTTGTGTGTGTGTGTGTGTAGGAGAGCATAAAATCCATTCTACCATTACAGTTCCTTAAGTACGCTACATTTTGATACAGCCATCTAGAAATACAAGAAAGGAGAGCGCTCAAATAGTGCACAGAACAGGAGCTCAGGAGAATCATGCTCCTGAGACTCATGTTCCTGCTCTGCCCCCGGTCCTCTGCACATTCATTTCTAGTGCTACTGCACTAGCTATCACAGTTAAACATACCAACCCACACGGCTGCCTACTTCAGTCCTGCACCTCTTCCAAACTGCTCTCTATGACAAAGGCAGCAAATGCAATGGAGGAAACGGGTATCTTATGTCCTCCTTCATTCCACTTCAGAAATCATAACTTGGCTGAAAATGACCTAATCCACATTAAATTTAGATTCAGTAAATCACTCAAACTAGCAGTAGAGATGAATAGATAAAACATAGTTGATATAATCTGTATATGTGTATGGTGAAGTCACAGCCTCATAGGAAAAGACTAGGTTCAGTTAGTAAAAAAAACTACTTCCCAAAACCTTATCTCCATCAAAAAAAAAGGTACTCATGCTTTGAGAAGATCTAGTCTTAGTACTTCCAAGATGATATTTGTTCTTAAAAATTTCATGAAGTAATCAATGTTATATCAATGTTATACTCATATAAATCCACCAAATATTTCTAATGATGAAATAGTGAGGAGAGCAAGACCTTAGATGCCAAAACCCCAAAACCTCATACTTTTTTTTCTTAAATTTATTAGGATCTACTTTTTACATATATACATATATTTATTTTTACTGTGAACACCTAACACTGGGAAGCTGCAGTTCCCCACGTAGCTGTAATTCTATACCTTATATAAATGCCATTTTGTACGTATTTCCCCATGGAAGCAGTTCCTCCTACCTTTCCACTCTTAATTCTTTGTGATAAAGCTGCAAATCGTTGGTTGAGCTCTGACAGTTTAGGCTCTATTACTTTCCTGCAGTGATCTCCACGGTTTGTCATCAGGTCTACTGCCTGGTCACGCACAGAGTCCACCTTTGGATGCATATCATTCAGCTCAGCCTTTAAGCGCTACAGTCCGTGAGCAAGAGACAGGGCTTGAAGTTAGTAATAAATGCAAAGAGAGAGAAAGAGAGAGAGAGAAAGTGTGCAAAGGAATAGGGAGCAAAACCACAAAGCAAATTCAGATAATTATGAGTAAGCGTGAAAATAGAGCAGAAATACATTAGACAACATTTCTATTCACACATCTCAAATTTACAGAAAAAATGTATCTACACATCTACTTAAAAAAATCAATCCTGTTTATTTCAGAGTGCGCTAGATGGTTATTCTATTTGTCCTAAAGCTAAGAAGTTCTGCTAATTTGTAAAGCTGTTGTCTTCATTACCATTCAGGGTCATAGTAGAGTATAGAAAAATTACTAAATAAACATCCTGTGATTTTTTTCAATACTCCTTTCACATATTTCAAAAAGCAGAGTAAAAACAATACCATCTTCCTCTGCATTAGATGTCCTAATGTTAGATCATAATAAGAGCAGAGGCCCAAAGAGAAAGCTAGACATTACAGAATCATGAACAATGTTGGCCTTCAGTAATTACATTTCACTTGCTGTGTGATATGTCTTTGTACAGCACAAGTATATGTCTGCATTGATGGAAAAGATAATTGTACTTTATACATTATGGTGGTAAAATTTCTCATCCTCCTAGAAAAGTCTGTCCTGTGATTGTTCTTCTGAGATCAATGAGGCATTGATTTATGCTCTGTGTAAATGCTAGTCGGAAAATATAGCTGCACTGGAATTTGTAAAGTTTTGCTTTTGGAAACAGTATCATTAGGTTAGTGTCAGCATTGCTCTCTCTGATTTGTAAACCATTCCTCAGTTAGCGTGCACTGACCATCAAGTGAATACAAAATCAAACTTCACACAGCTTTGTGGAGAAAAACAAAATCCATGTAAATGAAAATTCTTATTATTTTTACTGTCCGGCAAATCACTTATTTAAGATGAGATACTTTAAAAGTCATGTCTACTAAGAAGCCAGTTTTTAATCAGATGGTCAAACAAGCAAAATGGCAACAGGCCAAATAATGCTTTTGATAAGTACACTGACCTCATGTAACAGAGTCAGTTCATCATAAAATATTCTTGTCTGTGATGATGGTAGTCTGGCATAACCACAAATAGTTTATAAAGTCAAAACAGTCATATGACAGAGACAACCAATGCAGATAAAATAGATATCAGAAAGGTGTCAGAAAAATAGAAAAGTAATTTAAAAAGAAAATAATAGAGAAAAACGTCTTTTTTTCTTAAACCAGATGTGTTTAAGAGAGAATTTCCAGCAAACACAGGTTTAAAGAGATGCTGTTCTACTCACCATGAAGTCCCCCAGCCTTATAACATATTTGTTTTTCCTTCTGCAGAGATTTAACTTCTGCTAAGTAATGCAAATTTATTAAGTAACCTACAAGCTGCCAGAGGGTAGCTTCATCACAGAAAAAAAAAGGATGTTATTCTATCAAGATGTGATACCTTTCAAAACCCACTAGTTTTGACATGTTGCTTTTTAGAATCAATTTAAGGGTTTCCAGAAAATCACGTTTTTTTTTACCTTAAGAATTTCCTCTTTTTGCTGGGGTTTTTGTTTATCAGATTCATCCAACAGTATTTCTGCACGATACATCCAGGTTGTGACATTAGCTACTTTCTGATCAAAAGCCTCCATGTGCTTTTGATAGTCCTGTATATGAAAAAGGTAAATACTGCATACAAGAAAGTAATCAGAATAGAAATAGCCATAATTATGCAAACTGTGGAAAGCATGCAAGTATCATGAAAATAAATTTGTTTATTTGGTGTAATAAGTGCTTGTTTCTGTGGAGGAGAGCATCTTTTATTTGCTTATTCCCCATTTATATTACAGGTTTGTTTGAAAAGAGACTGTAGGAG
This sequence comes from Crypturellus tataupa, assembly GCA_034781795.1. Classification (NCBI taxonomy): domain Eukaryota; kingdom Metazoa; phylum Chordata; class Aves; order Tinamiformes; family Tinamidae; genus Crypturellus; species Crypturellus tataupa. The sequence continues at coordinate 727,443 of JAWLRI010000147.1, forward strand.
AGGCAGAAGCTTCCAAAGTAACAGGCAGAGAAAGAGGAGGGTGATCTGGTTGAGGAAGAAGTGGGTGCCTGAAGCTCAGAGAGACTGCTGAGAGGAGCAGGCAGCTGAAAGCCAGCCTTATGCTGATGACAAGAAGAGCTTCCCAGGAACCACGTACAGAACTCATTTTGGAAAGCCCTTAAATTAAAGGAAACCAAGATAGAAACAAGGATCCACTTGCAAAGTCATAATGTGAAAAGGGAGCTTTGTATATAAAACTTTAATTTATGTTTTAACTTAATTTGAAACATTTGACTTTTGTCAGTGTGCTTACTACAGTGAGGTCTAGGTATATCCACCTGAAATTTCCCAGTGAACTATATGTTCTTCTAAACACAGACTATAAGAATATGAACATCTTCGTGGAGTGACAGCAACAGACACTGTAAAATGTGACCAAGCTGTTCTTTTTGGCCATAAAGAATACTACTTACTAGCAGTACTTTAAACCCTGTGCAGTGCATATGTGTATTATATACATGAGACTGATTTTCATAGCACAATCCTTTTGACCCCTAACTGGACATACCATATTCTAAAAATAGTAACCAAAAGAAAGTAACAATGCTCTCGCTTACACTTTCTTTATCATGAGTTCCAGCAAATACTAACACATAAGAATTCAAAGCAGAAAAAGAAGGTAAAGGAAATACACAAGTCCAAAAAGTCCATTATATATTTCTTCTAAGCAGTTCTATATCAAAGCAGAGTATCTATATCATACTGAAGGAAATGCCTAAGTTTTCCAGATAGAATACACCCAGCCTGTGTGCCTGCACTTGTATGCTGCACACAGCAGAAGAGGATCCATGGTGATGCCATATGCCAGTCCCAGATGTGCTCTTAAGGTAGCCTCATGGGCTCTAGAGGAGCTCTAAGACATCAAACTCTGAAATTCTCAAGCCACAATAAAGGTTAATAAACCCCTGAGAATCACTTCCATTTCTATGGGTTGAAACTGCATTTCCATTTTCTCAGCAATAGAAAAAGCACAGGAGATCTTGCAAAGGATTCTGTTGAATGAACAGTTAAAATCCTTTAGTATTTAAGCATTCAAATTGCCATCTCTTTATGGCAGAATGAACATTAGAGGAGAATTTACTTAAGACCATGACAGGAGGTTAAAGTAGCTCCAAAATCTGTATTATGTGGCTTTAATTTTTTCCTTGTTGTTAATGGTTTAATTTTGGGTTAGACTTATTTTGGTTCCCTTAGCATCTCCACCATGTCCATAGCAGCACAAAACTGTCCAAAGGAAGCTCACACTATTCTGAAGGACCAGAGTAGAGTATATTAGATGTGCAGGGCTTGCATTTAGTTGCTTCCTTAATGAATCTAGGTCACATGCATGTGAACTGAACCAACAAGAAAACAGAGATTTACTTCCAAACCATATTCAGGAACCAAACAGAAACAGAAATGCAGTCAAAAGCAGCCAAGTTTCAAGACTCATTCAACTCATCTATTTCCTTCACTTGCTTCACATACTCAAGTAATTAAGGACTTTGAGGAGAAACTGCTTTTCATTCGCTAGGGCAAAGAGGAATCCAGGAGAGCTCTACCGAGGTAGAGATGAAAGGGAAGACTAGCAAAGAGGACTTCACAGAGATGTCACTGGGTAAAAATGTAACCAGACTGTTAAAAAACTTAGGAAAGAAAACTAATCAAGCTGATTATTCATGTATCTATATATTACATAAGCACATTCTACAGGACCAGATAGAACAATCCTATAAGGTTAAGATTGGGCACCAAACATGTCCTATGTATTTTTATATTAAAATCTTGCTTAATAACTTTGGTGCACAAGTGCAGAATTCTTACCAGTAATAAATTCAACCATTCCTCTGCTCGTGAGGTTACCGCTATCCAATTGCTGTTCAGGAGGCTGAGTTTATCCTCCACTAGACTTTCTTTTCCTTTCACTACTGACTTCAAATTCTCTCCTAAATCACCAATGCTCTTAAGATGGACCTGGCGTTTCTCAATCTCCTTCCGTGTTGCCTATGGAGAGAAGAATAAACAATAAACATTTCAAGAAATAATAAAAAAAAAATCTCCACAGTAAGAACATCAAATATTAAAACATCCAATAGGTTCATATTGGAACAAAAAGCACTTGTTTCCTATAGGCAGGTAAAAGTTTAGTTTGCATACAGACAAGTAAATAAGTTAGTTTGCATATAATGAAATGACATAGCCATCAAATAGCACATAAAGTTCACAGAATAAATGAGACAACCATAAAGCATCATGATAACAAGCCAAGTCTTAGTGAGCTGAGCTCAGAATACCCATATAAAGTATTTTAATACTCCTATCACATTGAGTTGAGTCTTTTTCAGCAGAAGTCATGCTCTTCTGTCCTGATACACCTACCTTCAGAAATAAATCTTTTTCTTCCACTCAGCTAGGATTTCACTGTGCAAATGGGAATGCTAAAAAGGCTATATTCACATTATTTCAACATTTGAATGACTAAAATATAAGTGCATGCCTACAAGCCTAGATTTCCAGCACCTCCTTACACTATGATTATTATATTATCTTTTTTTGTAAACAGACTTAAATGACGTCTCACATATTTTTCACATTAGTCATGTTTTAACATTTGCAACCTGCAAGAGGTCTCGCAAAAGGAGCAAAGCCCCACACATTTACAGAGAAATTTAATATCAAGTTCTGACAACACAATCCAGAGTATAACCACCTTGTTTACCTAAGAAGCAAAAAATCCTTTTTATCTAATTTAACATCTAACCAGGAAAAAAAATAATAGGAGTAAATTTCACAGAATTCATGATCACCTGATCCCAAATGATGCAGGCATGTATGATCTCTGATTATAAAATAAAGATCAAGGTAGAAATGAAGTGATCCAAACTGAATACAAACCAAAGCAAGCTGAGGAGAGGCAAGAATCACTCCAGGGACTTGCATTTCTCTTAGATAACCTGAATATGTTATAAAAAGAACCATCTGCAATCAAAGCACAATCACAATTCTTTAACACACTGCTACTGAAGTAGAACTATATCTTTATCATCTCCATGTTATAACACTTGCAGCTATGTATCAGTATGATTTTGTTAATAATGTGTTGTTAAGAAAGTAATTTTTTTAAATACTATGCCATTTGAAGATGGCACTGTAATTATTCTTTTCGATATGATACCATTTTAATAGCACTTCCAACTTGCTTACCATCTGTTACATTTAAAACTGTGCTTCATTCCTGTACTTCATAGAATTAATGATCCCATTTTGTAATGTTATTTCACAGAAAAGATTTTGCAACTAAGTAGCAGAAATTTTCAACGTTCTACCACTTTACTCAAACACTGAGGAATTGTAGTAACAGAATCCAGATGTGATTAATGCAGATTATTAATGAACTATAAACTACAGAACAGGAGAACCTGAAGCAGAGTTTCAATTTCAACAGCTTCTTGTCAGACTGAAAGCAACAACAAACATGCCCCTTTCCAGTATAATTTTATCTCCTTTCACAGAGGACAAAACATATGATCACAAAATATTGAAACAAAGAACAAAGTTCAGCTTGAACTCTAGATAAAGTCTTCTGATCAGTTTAATTACCCTTTCTTAAAGGTTTACTTCCATTTAGAAAAGAATGGCTTAAGCACATTTATTATGGATTGTAACTTTTTGTGTTTTTTCCCTGTATACAAACTCAGAGCAGTCTTGTGCTCTGCTAGAAATGCAGACAGTCTGTCCAGATAATTAAATGCCTACTAATTAAAATTGCTATTCAAAAGAAGTTTTAATATGTATCCATTCCACATATGTATAAAAAATGGTAGAAGCACTTTCCCAGGAGTTGTTTCTTTTAAGGTAAAGAAATCATATAAACCAAATGTGCACCTTCAGATAATGGAAAAATTAACACTCTTGTGGATTAGCAAGTAAGAGGTCATGTATAAACAGTAGGATAAATAATCGATCACACTTCCCCCCTACCTTTAAAACATTAAATCCTTGACCATAATATCAAAGTGAAAAATGTCATCTTCCCCAGTATTTCAAATCTCAATTATTCACAGTTCTTAGTCATGAACTCCTGGGCTTTATAATTAGTGTTTTATTCCAAAATAATATAGTTTATCCAAGTTTTTAATACTTGCTGAAAGACAAAGCTTGCATAAATACTCACAGGAAAGATAACCCCATTAAAATACACATATAAATTATACAGATTACATTTAGCTTATATGTATAATGCTTATCTTTTCTGTATATATGTCTCCATATAGGACTATATCTGATAACAGATACAACAAACAGAGGAAAACAGGATGACAATCTCTCCATTTAGATTGCTTCACAGTTTCTGCTATATTATTGTGATGTCTTCTTGGAAGAAACTCTTGTACCTCCAGCACCAGCTATGGATATTTGGTGCAGCATATCACTGTGGAAATACCCCTGTGGAAATTCTATGACCCAAAGAATTCACTCAGGTTTCACTGAGATACTAAATTTTTAAAGGAACCATCATCTAACACACTTGTACTTTTCAGGGGAATGCTGATGGTGCCTGCATCAAACCTAGGCAATTCTACCACTACTGAAAGCCTACGGTCACAGCCCAGGCAAGGGATACGGCACCTAGGTACCTGGCACCCAGAAAATGAGAGCAGTCAGACACATCCTTCGTCCCTGATAAAATTCTGCATGCAGAGCAAGTCTCCGGTGACCAGTTTCTAATCTCAACCTGATAACACCAGAAGGAGGGGGAGAGAGAGAGAAGACAAGCTGAGCTTCTCTATACCTTACCTTAGGAAAGGTGTTATAACATAAAATAAAACTTAAGAAAAACAAATTCAGATGGCTTGAAAATTGCGCAAAACCAGAATGCTCTGTGCTGTCGAAAGGTATGGGGATAAGCCTTGATGATGATACGTATAGTTGCATGTACCAGTATATTTATTTTACCTATTTTATGTATGGATGCACAAAATGACCGAATTAATCATGTTAGCATAAATAAATGCAGTTCTGTGTGCAGAACTTTATGTCAAATTCGCAGCCCTCTCTCTGATGCCACTGTACAATGGCAAACCCCACCTTTTAGTTTATTAACAAATATTATTAAAACATTTTAGTAGTTGTTGTTGCTGTTTAAATAAGGAAATGAAAATCATAACCTCCTCCATATTAGAAGATACTAACTAGGAACAACTGATGTTTGAACACAGAAGCACAAGAGAATGGCTTTTTCTGGGAATGTGGTGCACTCTTATAATGATAAGAGTGCTGCACACCAGGTTAAACTGTGTACGAATATTTTCCAAGCACTCTAGAATGGTGAATAAAATCCAGAGCTGATATTTTAAAGTCTTTCAAACTGCAAGTAATAGATGAAAAGTTCTGTATGACTCATTGTTTGTATACTGTGAATTGCTAAAAAGTAATTTTAACAATACAAATCCCTCTAAAAGAAGTAAATTAGAAGGCTCAGTTCTAATAGGTGGGATTACAGAATTATTCAGAAATTGAGATTATAGTCATTGTAGTGGTTGATTAATGCATTTTTTATTTATACAAAACACTTCTTATTTTTACTGTATTCTGACTGCTAA
>JAWLRI010000147.1:738084-756497 GCA_034781795.1 Crypturellus tataupa
CAGTGCCCTCTTAAGGCCTTCTGTTTCTTACAATGATATCAAATATGTGCTACTGCCATCAATTTATTTTCTGTATTTTAAAGCTTTTTTAGCTATGTTAGTTTACTTGCAAGAACCCCTGGATATAATAAATAAAACATACTGTCATTAAAATGGAAAACACAGATATTTAAAATAAAAATGAAGGTACTTTTTAGCCCTTTTGTTTTACAGCCAAAATCTATTTGTCCAGTTGTCTAATAGACAAATTCCAGAGAGTGGCTGAGGAATGACCTGATCTTGTAACTGAGAGCCCGCCCAGTGAGCAAGGTCCTCAGGAGAGCAGTGAGATCGTTAATTAATGACACTTTCTTTTACAGAGTCTAACTGGAGACTCTGAATTACCACAGAGAGATTGGGTACAGGGTATGATAGACTCCCCACCTTGAGCAGGGGTTTGGACTAGGTAGTCTCTAGAGGTCCCTTCCAACCTTAACCATTCTGTAATTCTGCGACAGCACCTTTTTGTTGTTATGTGTGAGACAGAATGCAGTAATAAATGCCTTAGTCATTTGTAAAATAAAAGGGAAACAAAATATATTATCTCAAATGATAGTTATCTATACTTTACCGTATTCTTTAGTTTTATTGACACTCAAAAGACTGACATCTATTAACACATTAATCTTCTGGCAAGATAAAGAACTCTTTTAATTCAGGTTCCCAAATTAATTTTATCTCTGAGACTTACTGTTTTACTACATTATAGCATGTGGGGCTTGATGATCATTATGTGCTTAAACCACATACTGATACTAAATTACCAAAGGTTAATTTTACTAGCTATTAATGGTTAGGTATTTACTTACTTCAATAATTCATAATCTAGCAAAGTTAAAAAAAAAAAAAGAAAAAAAACGCATTTGCTGCCATTCTGTATATTAGAACTGCTATATCTTTCATTCATGATGTGCATTCAAGCACATATTGCATCAAATTTACTCGAATCTTTACTTGAATCTCAAAACAAATAATGGTTAATCAGTGGCATTATAAGGCAGAATAGATTTGCTTTTTGAGAACAATTTGCTGTTGGTACAGATAAGCAGAGAGTAGAGAAAATTGGGAAAGTGTTCACATTGTTCTCCTAAATATATGCTAATATATATTTAGTGATCAAATCCAGTACTGTATGAATGCCAAATAGCTCAGGAAATTCTATTTTTTAAAACTATCTCACATTTTTTTAAAGCCATCTGACAGTACTGGGTATACCTGTAGTATTACAGAGTGCAGAGGAAACAAGGTGAAATGATAAGCAAATGTCTCCTCAAGGGAGCTGCAATAGAAAGCCAAAAGATTTTTGAACATCAAAAAAAAAAAAAAAAAAAAAAAATCCTTAAAGATCTGTACAATCAGAGGCAGAATGTGGTTTTTTCTCTTTTTCGAAGTAGCATTTGAGACAAAAAATAAGATAAAGATCACATGCGTATCTAAAGATTCTTTGAGCTATTAAAAATAAAGGACAACCACTCACTCTCCCAAAAAAAAGTAAGTTAGAAGATAGAATTCTTTCTATATATATATTTATAGATATTAAATATATAGAGAGATTTAATATATAACATTCTATATTATATTTATATAATTTATATATATATTTTAAAGTCAGAACAACTGAATATCCAACTTGTTGTTTTGCCTTTGGCTCCAATCCTTGTGTACCAGTGTTTAGAAAATATGAAGGCCTTGGAAATAATCATTAAAATATGAAAATTAACTTCCCATACCAAGATTTTCAGTTTTCATTTTGCAAGTTGAAAGGATAGCATACTTTTGCACTACAAAACCAGAGAACTTACCTTTGCACCCAATTCATTATACTGCAACTTCAAAGCTGTCAGTCTTTCATCCAGTTCTTTTGGGTTCTCTGTCTGTTGCTTTTGAACAATCTGCCTCCCAGTCTTTATCACTGTTTCCACTTCAGACTTCACCTCACTCAGGCTTTTATATAATTTCTAATCAAACCAGAATATGAAACAGAAACACCATAATTAAACTAAGTAAAATAGAAAAGACTATGAAGCTATTAAACAGATGCACTAGAATTCTTTGCATCATTTGCTGTATAAAAGCACCATCAGGCAAGATGGAACACCTTCAACTCCTGTTATAAAGCTGGTAGAGTACAGATTGCTGATCTCAGGCTAGGTATGTGACCTAAAGATAGGAAAAATCCAACCGAAATATATACAAGTAAATGTGTAGAAGATAAATTAATCACAGTTTCTAAATCAGAACCCCAAAGTAATACATTCAGAGTAGTTTACCACTACTAATATTGGCTGTTTTCAAGTTGATTTAGAAAATGAAGTTTGTAAAACAATAGATGTCTCTTGCCATCTCATTCAGAAATAGTTAAAATAGACCTAACCATTAAACTCACTTTAATAAGAAATCTGACATTTTTTTTATATTACTCATTGGAGACTTTTTTTTCCCTACAGGTACTGAATTAAACTTTGTTTACAAAATTAAAGAACTAAAAATCTGTGAAAAGTAATAAAAGAAGTTTAAGTCAAACTAATATTAAGTAACTCGCTCATGTTCCTTCATTACTTCAATAACTAAGCATAAAATCAGGAACAGACTTTTCAGCATATACTAGGATACAAGTAATCTCTAAGTACAATGCTTATGGCTTAATATATCGTTAACAGTGATACTAAGAAAAAGCATTGTCCTTTCTTTCCATATGTAGAAAGTCTGAACATGACAATTTCATCCAAAACTGTAACTTGGTATCCCAAGTCATTCAATAGCCACATAAATGCCTACAACAACATTGATGTAAGTAGTGCACAAGTTGAGTTATATTTCTGTTTAATTTAAAATTGAATTTTTCTGTGACATAGAAATTTCAGTGAACTCCACATTGGAAGAAGATGCCACAGAGATCCAGAGCATCCATTATCATGTAGGTAGGTGAAGAATGGCCAGTGTGGAGCTGTTGAGAAGTTTTATTGTTCAGCTGTCTAGCTTAACTCAGCGTTCAGGCATTTTGCTGTGACATGCGGGAAATTAAACTTACTGCCCTGTTCCCTTTGACAGAACTGCAAAATAAACTATACTGTACTTTTTTTTTCATTCCTAATTTTCCAAACTTTCTTCTTAGTAGAAGTATATCACCATAGCGTAAAATGTGTGCCTAGCATGTCTAGATGATATTAAAAAGGCAAGATGTTATAATAAAGGCAAGACTTTTTTTTCCCCTAGTCGATCTCGCAAGAAAAAAAAAAAAAAACATTTTCCCTGCAATCTAAGGTGAATTAAGATGATTCTCAATATCATTATTATTTTATTATCTACTTATATACTACTGTGCATTCCAATAGATATTAGGTGATGGTGATACAATAATACTTTCTTCAACATTCATAAGCAATCATGAACAAATCTGGAAACTTGGATGATACACACTGGCCCACAACTGATGTGATAATATAACATATATATATAATGACCATTATCAGAATCTTTAATGCTCTTAGTCTTGACGCTCTAATAACCAGTGTGAGGCTTCCCAAGAGTATCACAGTTATAGGGCTGCAACAACTAACTGCTAAGTGCATCTATTTCCATTCAGTAGAGGGTTTCTAAATGCCATACTATTCCGATAAGAATGTGAATTTAAGGGTAATTGCATTTAAGAAAAAAAAAGGTGTAAAGAAGCAGAAAAAGGTTGTTCTACACACATTTTTTTATATTTCAATTCTTATGTTTAGATCTGAAAGCGCCTAAGGGAGAAAGCTGTCTTTCTTAAGGCATGCAAAAGTTTCATGAGAAGCAACTGAAGATAAGGGTATTGTTCCTGAGAATCTGATTGTCCTGATTGTTCATGTTAAAAATCTTCATTTTTTATATTCTCAAAGCACAGAGTGTCCATCCTGCGTTCAACAGTGAAGTATAATTACAGAGTAATTATAGTTGTGCACACAGAATTTCCTTATTTTTTTTAGGATATATTCAGGCTTCTTTTTGCTCCTGTAGATTATACAAGTAACAGGATAGCATCTCGTGGAACCTGTAATGAACCCCTAGACAGGGATTTCCTGTCTAGAAGACATTTCATGAATTGCAACATCTCTTCTTGAGTCCTCTAACTATATCGTATTGCAGAAAATACGTTCAGGGAGACAAACTCAATTGCAAGACTGAGGTGGGAATTAGCATAGGGATCTTCTTCTGCTACACACTTCTACTCTTACATAGTGAAAATGTGTAACTATTTAAAACTTGACTGTAATATAAAATGTTTTGATATTTACTTTAAAAAAAAAATGAAAATTTGTATTTTGTTTCTCATTCGGAAATTTACCAGCATTTTGTAATATTTAGCTTTCTTCACAAAACTCAGTATTTCCAAACATTTTCACTCATTTAATTCATACTCTGTGCTTCTGAGAGGATCTTCCTCATGACAGGGGAATAGAGAATAGTATTCTGAAATCAAAAGTTACTTTATAACTAGAAAAGATGTTAGAGTCATTTCACCATTTCATTATAGCTTTGCAAACTTTAAAATTGAGTAGATTTTTAAGTGGACAATGTCCTCCTAATCTCATTTCCAAGCTAGGGAAGTAGTGAGATAATATACATAAACCCTTTTCTCTCCAATTCTTCTCTATAAAGGTTCAATTTTGAAGAGGTTTCTGTAACCTTCATCACATGTGCGCTCTTAAATCTTTCTCAGAACCTCTTCAAATAACTTCCAAAGAAATATTGAAAACATCTTTACAGATATTTTAAATTTGAAGGACAGAACAGTCAGAAAACTAATAGAAAAATAGAACCTTTATATACTCACCATGCAATGGTCCAACTGTGATTGCAACACTTCCTGCTCAACACTTTTCGTCTCCAACTTGGGCACCTGCAGTTTCACTTCATCTAAAATCCTTTTGCATTCTTGCAGACGCTGTTCAAAATTGGCTGGCTTCTGGAACAAGCGAAACTTTGTGGACACATCCTGCAACTTTTTCTGAAAGGCAAACATGGGTGAGTAAGAACAGTGAAAGTCAATCAATGTTGAAGATGAACATTGATGAGATGGATGAAACTTGGCTGAAGAAAGGAAGAATGTGTATATTTTTCAATATACAACATGTTGGTGGCAAGGGTAAGGAGGAAGATGAGGAGAAAGGTCTAATGGCTTGAGCATAAGACAAAGGAAAGTTCAAGAGCGAATGCTCATGAGCTCCCTGCCATGATGCTACTTCATGGTATAAGCAATAAATCTCTTGGCCCCTCAGGGAAAAACAACTAAAGTTTCTTGGCAGTAAGCAGGTCTGGCACAAAACCTGAGATTTAAAGTATGAAATAGATCTCTAATTTCTTTTCAGATGTCATAACCTAGAGGAAAAAACAAGAAAGCAATTTGAAGGCAGTGAAATCTGTGACAGGCATGGCTTCTAATTTTCTAAATTTTCACAATTCATTATCGTTGTCAGCTAATTATATTACTCACTTATATGATCTCTACCTCAAGGGAGGGAAAATAATTAAAAATAAAGCAAAGGAAAGGCATTTTAATTATTTACTGTACAGAGCAAGAACCCAGATCTTTTAGAAGTACACTGCAAACTTTTAGTAGGACATGCCTTCCTATAGTTTGAATAGCACTGAAATAACACTGGAAAAAAGTAGTTTTTCAGAATTTATAGGTAAATTATCTCAAGAAACCACAAACAAAAATAATTTTTGTGCTGCTAGCTTGGATTTTAGTACTCTCCTGGTACCCTTTATTTATAATGTAAAATATAAATGAAGATATAACTTCTTACAATACAAAGAAAAAAATACATTTTTATGTCTTAAATACCATTCCGCGCACATTTCCAAGTATTTTTTAACTCCAAATATTTTTATGTACAATAAATAGTACAGCAAGCAGCTTCTCTGTGCTGTTATGTGTTATAACTGGAGTACGTTCAAATCTCCCCTTGCATAGTGCTATATTTCTGTATACTCTGGAACTGTTGTCAACTAATAAGGCATACTCTAATCAAAAACTGCCAGTAAGGAAACAGAGTTGGTATGTGTTACCCACAGTAATTGTCAGGACAGAGTGAAGCAGCTAAATATAAGAGATACCTCAAGAATTCTTCTTTTCTAATAATAACACTAAAGTTTCTTGTTTGCATAAGCAAAAGGAAAGATGCAAGAAGTAAAATTTGCATACCTGTGCCACATCAATTTGGGAAAAAACTCTTTTTGCAGCATCTTTACCTCGATTTCGTTTCTTCATTTCTTCCAAACTAACCTCATGGCTTGTTAATTCAGATTGTATTTTCTGTTGAAAAACAAACACAAGAAGTGTTTAAAAAAATGTTTATCCTGTTACAATTATTTACAATAGTTAATTTTGAAGCATATTAAAATAAAAGTTGTTATACAGTTTTATTTGATCTTTGGAGAGCTTTATAGAGAGCTACTTGTTCACTGCACTGTAAATTAGTTTCTCTTGACCATAATAATTCCTTCTCCTGTTTGAACATGTAATTCCCTGACATCGTGACATAAATGACATAATCTTGCTATGGAAATTGTGACTAAACTGCAGGCAAAAATACAGATTTCTTTCTTCTGAAGAAAAGCAACTATTTCCATTGGGAAGAAAATGGAAAAGTAATGACTGAAAAGCACAAATAGAAAAGGGATTTACTTTGCTATTCCTCTATACTGTTTATTATTTTCAGAGTGTCATCAAGAGAGTTGAGACAAATCTGATCAAAATATCTTCTATGTATAACAACACTTTCATTTCACAGATGTGTTATATCTAGGACATCATTCCATTTGTGGCATGTTACTAACCACAATCTATCATCTTCAGTGTAGACATGGTAAATGCATAATGATACTTAGTACATTACTGCACTGTCTTTATTCATTTTCTATAATTTTAATTTTCCTTTCTGCAACCACTATGCAATCAAATAATCACAATAAAAATATCCACCTTGTTAGCTTATCATTATTCAACCTTGTAAGAAGAACAATTAACTTAAGCATGTGCTGGATAACATAATGCAATGGAAAATTATTAACGTAATATATTTTGCTACAACACAATTCTGAGTAATCCAAATAACTTTACACTGAAATTGTTAGAAAATGAGAGGCTTGTGCAAGTGGAATTGCTAGACCAGTACCACTAAGGAAAATTTCTATATAAAAGAAATACAGGATATTTCCCCACAGGGAAAGAAATTTAAGAAATATACTCCGGCAACAAAAAGTTATTTTAGAATTTTTTCCCCTGTGTTTTACAAGCATTTCTCAAACATACGAGCTAGCTGTAAACCAACTGTAAATATAAATATATGCATAAGCACTTATCTTTTTACTCTAGTTACTTGCAAAATTGTGAATTGTAAAAATGAAATTTGTTAGCGAGCAATAGTTTAAAGAATTATGCAAATGAGGAAAAGCTGTTTTCAATTGTAATTTGATTCTTATAAATTTGCTTATAAGTAAAAATGAAGATGAGATTATTTATTAATCACATCTTCATAGGTTGTTAATTACAAAGCTGTATACATTCTACACTCCCTACTGCATAGGGGTTTTACAAGGTTATAATTTGCATACATATATACCATGTATCTAACAGTACTGGATATAAACAGTTTCTCAAAATTTTGTTATATTAGAAATATATTAAAATACATCTTGGGAGACAAAGACTTAGAAAAATAATGAAGAAAATGAATTTATTAGTATTAGTAAAATATTTTTTCTAAAACAAGGCATTTGTCAAAGCAAAATCATTGACAGAAAATTGTAAATTTACATGAAATTTGTCATTTAAATTTATTATAATTGTACTTTTGGATCAAGCATTTTGATTTCTCAATGTTTCAATAAATTGTCAAAATTCAATAAATGTTAAGATATTTATTGAACGGTCATTTCCATTTGGAGCACGTAATAGAAATTTTCTAAGATATGTTACTTTGGGGAAAAACAGAAAGGTCGACTGCAAGGACAAGGCAATGCAAGGAGAAAAGGCTTACTTCTTTAGACTATTAGACTATTTCTTTTCAGATTGTTTAGAATTTCTCACTTGAAGAGTACAAGGAGTGTAACAGGATTATTGACCACATGTACAGCAAATGGACCACATGGCTGACGGTGGCTCAGAATTAGTTAACTAATTTTAGTCTGAATATCATAAGAATATAATAAGAATATATCATATCACATCCATTATTTCAGACATTTGTTTCTGCCTTTAGAGCACCTCATCAATTAACTCTGATTTTGTGCTGTGCTTTCCAGTTTACTTTGCTGAACCTCCGAGTCACTCTGGAAAGCATATAATTGAACAATTCTTATCTGAACAGGTCAGGACAGCCCAGCAGAGATAAGAGTTGGGTTTTAATAATTAGGTATTATGGGATATTCCATGGAGATTGCTCTATCTTCGCTTTTAAAATTTGCTCTGCAGGACAGAGATGAAGCATCACCTTCTCTGACATCAAAATATGGAATTAGAGGTAACAGGCACATTAGAGGAAAGCATGAAAGAATGGTAGAAAAGATTATAGCAAGAAAAGATTTTCTGTAATTGCCACCACTGTTCACAGTCTTAGTAGAGAGATTAAGCTGGTCCTGAATGGATACAAGATAATTTATGACACCTGTCTGTGCTCCTTTTCATTCAGTTTTGACAGGACCAATTTGATATTCCTTTTTACATATCACCACTTTTCACTCATGAATGTATTACATAGACTTTTTCTGAATTTCCATATGAAAACATCAATTTTCTTCTTTTTCTACTATTGTTGCCTCTGTTCTTCTCAGTGTTTCTTGTCTATTTCATCTTTTAATAGATAGTAAAGTCTTTGTAGTAAGAACTGCTTTCCTTCCATTTCTTGCACATTGCAGTATAATGTAGAGTTTGTAACAAATACATATCATTGTGCTTAAATTATGGAGTCTTGTTATCCATTGCTCACTGTTAAGCATTTTTTTAAACTAGTTTCATACTTTGGAAAATTTACACACATATCTATATATGTGTGTGTGTGTGCTTATATATGTACATATATGCATATACATATATAAACTAAAGGATATACACAAGATGAACAGGATTGCTTTAGCATTGTAATGAGTATTACTTCTAGAGTAAAAGGATTCCAGCCTCAGGGGCATTCAATCCATTATTTCTCTCTGTTACTAATCTTGATTGACTGTAAAAAGATGAACAGGGAAATGAAGAGATTCTTGCTACATTGACACTGAAAAGCAGAGAACTGGCACTGTAGCTAGTCCTTGAACAGGCTTTCATACCTTGAATCAGAGAAAGCCAAAAGATCTAGCACTACATTTCTTTCATTTAATACCTGAGAGAATGTGTTACAAAGCTACCTGTGACCTAATACATTTATAATAACATTTCTTTTAATCTAATAGCACTGAAAGATCAACCTTGAACTATAAGGCTTGGCTAAAAGTCACTACGCATGAATATCAGGTAACAAAATTAGACAATCACAAAGAGAGAAATGCCAGTCTGCAAAGGTCAGCAAAATTAGAAAAATGAAATTAATTAATCAATTACAATGTAGCTGTAGTCTATATCCAATACGCACATATAGATTTTAGCAAGATTAACACTGTACTATTACCACAGTCACAGTCAATGTAATATAAGCAAATTGTCAGCAAGTCAGAAAGACATTCTGAAAAAACAAATAAACAAAAACCCAAAACATAATAAAATACTAAGACATCAGTGAAACTACTTTGTTGGGGCAGGTCAAGGATACTTTTTTGTCTGCGCTTTAAGAAAGAAGTTATCCCTGCTGGTTCTGTTAACTTTAGGGCCAGGGCAGGGCCACAGAAGGTGTACCTGTCACTGCACATTATTGCCCGTATTGCTGTAATTTCAAATTGCTTGACCTCACTTTAATTTCCTATACTAGTCACCAGAAATTCATAGTACAAGGACGTACATTGCAATCAAGGATGATTCTTTGGTCTTTGGTTTGCAAGGTTTGCAAATTAATAGCTTCTTAAAAGCCAGGCAAATCCAGAAGAAAAGAAAAAAGTACAAATTATATTAGTACTAACACATGCCCAGTTGGAATAGGGAAGATTTATATTTTGATATCATTTAAACTTAGAGCAAAGAACTAGAAGATAAAACAATTCCCACAGACATATCATTGAAATGAGTGTGGCCAGTTTCCTAGTTTGAATTTGACATACAGACTTGCACAATAAAATAAGGTAAACTTAAGGAGATTTGGGTCATTAAACACTTGCAGCAAAAGCAGCAGGTTCAAAACAAGTTGTTAGAATCAACCAAAGTTTTCCCTTTCTTTCTGATCTCCTTTTCCCTTTCAAGTTCACTGCAGGAGAACAGTAATTCATTGAAACATGTTTACTAATTAAAAACCTGATTTCTAAAACCTGTTCCTGCAGATAAGAGTCATTCCCATTCTGTGACAAGATCATAAACTGGCTAGATCCTCAGAAACAAGCATGCCCTGTTTTCTTCACAGGAAGATTAATGAAAGACACCAAAAGGTTTTCAATTCTAAGGCAAAGACTTATTGAAACATCAAGTGATACATTAGAGCCAGGAAGCCCTGTAAGGAGAGGTCACTTCCATCTCTTGGATGATACATTGTAAACAGAAAACAAAACCAAAAACAAACAAAAAAAAAAACCACTTTCTCCCACCTTGCAAGGTTGGTCCTTTCCTCTCAAGATACTATTCCTGTCTAGCAACCTTTCTGTCTAATCCCTTTGCAAAGTCTCTTTTATGAAGAATGCACTATGGAAAACATGCTTACAAAATAAACAAAATGGAACAAACTAAGCTATTAGTTTGCTATAAAAAAGCTATAGTTGCTAAAAAAAAAAAAAAAAAAAAAAGCTATAGTAAATTAGCATTTACTAATGCTAGTCACTTCATATTCCATATCCTCCAATGAAATAAATCAGGCAACAGTAACACTGGATAATAAAACTTATTAGTTATCAATTATTATTAATAACAATTAGGTATTAGTTATAATAATTATTATTAATAAAATAACTTAAAAGTTATTTTGTTCCCAATAACTGGAAAAATACCCAGCTAGACTAGTAAGTCTTTCAGTGCTGAGTGGTAGTTCTGGAGCCCAGGATAATTACCTTAATTTCAATCTCTTCCATAGGTTGTTCCAGGAAAAGGAGTTCTAATTTTACCAGGGTTCATCATCTTTCTGTCATAGATTTCATTAAGGTCTACCACCTAAAAAGGCTTAACATTGCCAAGACATCTGAGTTTTGCAGTGGTGCCCCAATAAGATGACTACATGACATGATTTAGACATCATGGTGAAACTCAACTGTTTTCTGCTTTTGTGTAAACTAATTCTTTATGAACTGTAATATGACAGATAATTCTACAATTAATGAGTCCTTCACATAATTTTTATACCAAAATTGTCTAGCTACAAAAGCATAGTTCTGGCTATGATGTGCTCATGCAGTTCACAAATAACATATTGTCTCAGGAGGAGACACATGCTCAAAAAAACCTATTTACTTTTTAAGTAATTGTGTACGATATGTGTCCTTTCTTGAATTGCAGAGAACAGCTTGTCAGTTCCTTTTGGTGTATTACCTTTGGTGATTTATAGTTCTGTAAAGGCATTCAGTCAGCATTCAATTTGCTCTCAAGAATGTTGCTTAGCTTAACCTCACATTTGCTTATTTCAGTAATGCTTCAGGCATAGATAGAATCATTATAAAACACTGAACCTAAGACTACTGATCATTTATAATTCAATTGCTAGTAACTGCTGCCCAAATCCTATCAGTTACTAAGGAGTCAAATCTCAGCCAGATATACAAAGATGAGGCAAAAAAAACATTTAGAGGGCATTCTGCTAAGTTCAGTTTAAGAAATTCCTGATATAAATATAATAAATAGATCCTGATTCTAAGAAACATCAAAAATCATGTCAGAGGCAATTTCAGAATGAGAACTCTGAAAAGATGAGGAAGGTAGAAGAAGATTAGAAAAATGATGTTAAACTACCCATCTTTAAGAGTACAAAAAAAAGGCAAGAGAAATTGGAATCCTTAGTATATTGAAAGCTAATTTATGTTATCAAAATCCAATGATGTTATAGGTCTGGAAAAAAAAAAAGAGAGGGACAGAGAGAGAGAAAACCAAATAATCTTATATATACAAACTAAGATACAGCCCAAAGATCAGACAGATGACCATTATACTCAGCACTGGTAAAGTCTTGACAAGAACAGTATTCCTGGCTTTGGGAACAACTTTTCAAGAAATTATAGTGTGCAAGTGAAAACTGCAAATCATCAGAGGATAGAAACATGACTGACAAGGAAAAACTTAATAAAATGGACATGGATATTAGCCATTTAATGCAGTGCAAAGTGTTCAGATGCTATAGAGAAGCGCAGAGATTAAGAATCTACCAAGTACAGAATTCTGAATATGAATATTACCAGGCTGTCCCTTTCTGACCATTGATATTCTACACATCGCTGAGTAAGATAATTCTCTAAATATCCAACGCAGGAAAAGTAGGTGTAAGTATCTTTAACATTAAACAGTTTACTAAGTAGACAATTGTGAATTCTTTGTCCCCAAATATTAGTCTGAAGGCAATGGTGCATGGCATTATTTTCATTAAGTAAGACATCACATAGCTGAATAACTCTGTCATTATAGCCTCACATTTAGTTTGCTTTCAAACATACCACAGTGATATTTTAACAGAAGATTAAAAAACATTTTCACTTAGGAAATTGTCAGACACATGGTACATGTTACTACACAAGTGTAATTAAGGAGTTCATTGAAAAAAAATGGTATGTTAGTTATTGCTTTTCTGAGAAACACAATGTTGTCATTTATTCTCCACATTGCATTTTACACAGGTCTACAGGGAAAACCATAGACATTTTTTTTGGTACATTCAGCTATCTTCCCACTAATATAAACAAACAAACAACAACAACAAAAAAAAAACAGGCCATGTCTCAGAATAAGCACAGTTAAAAAGGTGAGAGTCTCTCCCCTGCATAAAAAGCTGTTAATTAATAATAAAGTTAAAAATAATCCCTGCAATGAGGACTTCATTCCTCTTATTATCTTGGTATATTTACAGACATGAAGGAAAGTTAAGTTGGGCAGTGATATCAAACATGCAAAAGCTAATATTTCTTCTAGAATATTGTTTTAGGTTTTACCCTATTCTAGTCTTCTTTTTCCTTAGTATGCCCTGAGGAATCTGAACTGATTTATCTGTGTGGTTCCTGTTACTGTTGTCTGAATACAGCAGTTGTCCTCAAAATAAGTTGATCAGTAGGAAGTGCGTTATGTGGCCATGGCTCTAGCATTAAATTCCCAGTGCCACAGGGTGGAGTAAGAAGCACATGGAATTTGCATTCAGAAAACAATCCCAAAAAGACATACTTAACTCTGAGGATTTCTGTTTCTTTCTGAAAAAAACAAACAGATCATTTTATTTAAAAAGACTACCTGAATATCATAATTTTCTGAGATTCATTTCTGATCAGCTGAAACAAAAAAAGATGATTGCTCTTATCAAGCTACAAACGGATTTGAATTCTCGAAGCAAACACTCGGATATGCAGAACCCACAAAACCTCAATGTTTTTCCAATGATAAATTCTTCCATATGTTCTTTTAGAAATGCAGCATGTTGCTGAACACTTTGCTAAATCTCTCAGCACTGAAAAAAGATACCCCCCAGAACCTATCATAGTTGACCAAAAAATTCTCATTGCAGCCATGCAGACAACACTGTAGGATATCGTATATGAATGCCTTGATTTCAGCTTCAGAATTGTGCCAGCATAGGCTGCACAGGAGCTGTGATCATTCAGTATCTCCCCATTCTGCTATTGTTCTTGTCTGGCTGTTTACTAATGGAATGAATCAGTCCATTTACCTGTTTCAAATTCACTGTACATTTCTTTTCCCCCTAAGGATTTTAAAGAACTTCACAATTGAACTTCAGCAAACTTCCACGTTTGCATTAAATATGCTAAGTTATTAAATTAATTTTGTTCATTGTTCCAACTTAAAGCAAAATAAGAACACAAAAAGGAAAAACTCAGCAGCCTCCACACTGTTTTATCATAGTGGATATGAAATCAATGTCAGAGAAAAAAGTACAAGAACAAAAACGAATTCTGAATAGACACTGAATAGAAGTTTTCTTATGCCGTTTTTCCTGTGCTGGTTAAATTTGGCTGAGTTTTATACTGCTCCAGTAGCCGAAACTCTGAAAATCTCCCTTTTCTAAAAAGCTTGTGATCACTGTCAATATTGCATCTAAGGATGCACATAAATCTGATGCATCTACGGGAGATATGAAGCACCACTGAAAAAATACTACCAACGTATAGGCTCCAAATTAAAAAAAAAAGGAAAGAAAAAAATAAAGTATGCTTCCTTATCAAGCTTTCTCATATGATAGAGTTATATAACAAGACAAGAATTTAAACTTATAGATCTTTAACAAATGCTGGTTTATACCTTATTTAACCTAATAATCCTCTGAATTATTCACCTTCCATAGACGAACAAAAATAATCTAGGAGGGTCAAATGCTTATTAATATAGTTTAGAATTCCAACTGGAGTGGTAAATCACCTGACTCCGACTGATCCCATTCTCACACTGATGTACTTTAGAAGCAACTAAATCAGAATCTGTTTCACAAGAAGACTGAATGCAAATATGATCTTGTTTTTTCTCACCGCAACTTATTTATTCATGCACACACAGATATCTACATGCACTTACAAACGTACACACTAGAAAAGAAATGGAAAGCTGCAAGTATCCTCATTTTAATTCAAAAGACATGGAAATTTTTAACATTCAAGGATGGAAAACATACTTTTTGGGGCTGTATTACTACCACATCTCCTTTGCATTTCAGCAGGAGGTACAGATGCTCTTAAGCGAGATGTTTTCAGCTTCTTACAACAGCTCTCAATGTATTTAAGACCACCTAAGCTACTCCTTGTAGGGCAATTGTATTTCAGAATGTTTTAAAACTACACAGGCAAACCAGAAAAAGCACAATTGAATGCATATTCTAAAAATGATTATAAAGTATTCCTTTTCTTTTTTTTTCTGTTATTTGATTTTAACTTTCAACATTTTCATGATGCTGTAAAGCAGATGTTACGGAGGAAAGAATGAAAGAGTACAAATGAATCAGATATATAATTTTATTTCAAATTCAAAGGGTAAATAAGTCATTTGTAAGGAAGAAAGAGAAGAAAAAGGTAAAGAAAAAGAAGTGTTAAGTTTCTGTTAAATTTATATGAGCTGAAATTGTAATATAACCATAATTTATGTACACATTAGGTAATAAATAATGTTGTCTGAGCCACAGTAATTTAGTAACAATCCCTAAGCCATGTAAATAGTTTTTCAAAAGAGCCATCTAAAAGGGAATGAAGATGATGAGTTCGTTCCCCCTGGGAAGGAAATGGGCTTTTAAGAGTCACATTGTTTATTACTGCCATTTCAAAGCTACTGTGTAGAGTCTCCTAAATCATTTTCAGTTCTCTTTATCTTCTGGACAGGTGTAGCCAAAACAAAAGGAAATTAAGCCTTTATTCAAAAATTAACTCGGACCTCTCAAAGTAATCAGCTCTAAAATTCACTTGCACCTTGACACTGATCGTGTTAAATATCCCCCCTTATTAACAGGAGCCTCAGGGACACCAACCCCTTGTTGGATCATCGGGAAAACCAGTAAGCACAGCAGTTCTGCCTGCATATAACTTACCTGTGCTTCCTGAGGGACTTGGGCTGCATCAACCCTGTCTGCAAGGTAGGCTGTTAGCTGCTTGTCAATGGTCGCAACTGACTCCTGGATTAAGCGAAGGGTTTTGTCAATCTCCTGTGCAGACTGAATACTCTGTTCAAGACTCTTCTGTCTTCTCACGGCCTAAAAGCAATGACAATATTATTAATACTGCAACTAACAACATTAAAATACATGAATTTGATACGCGTAGTTTTTTTCCTTTTTTTCCTCCTAGAAAAGGAAGGCTAAGAATCAAAAGTAGCACTCCCGACTTGTGCACATCCACCTTTCTGTACGATAAGTTGCGCATCTTTTTGCTTCCCATTCAGCTTGTTTTTGGCAAAAAAAAACAAACAAACCAGAACCCCCTCGGCTGCCTGGACCAGTTCTAAAGACTGCAGGA
The DNA here is from genome assembly GCA_034781795.1 of Crypturellus tataupa. Lineage (NCBI taxonomy): Eukaryota > Metazoa > Chordata > Aves > Tinamiformes > Tinamidae > Crypturellus > Crypturellus tataupa. Next base: position 754,369 of record JAWLRI010000147.1, read on the forward strand.
CCCTGAGGAACCCCTGCATGCACTGAGGTGAGCGGATGCTAGCAAAGCCGCATAACAAAACCACCCTGGTGATAGCGCAGGCTTTCACTCTGAGGCGTAGCCGTCCGCCTGATCTCATTATGTAGTTCAGGAGATTTTGTTTTACTGAGAACAGGGTTACTGCCGGCACAATCCCATCTGCGACAATCCACTTCAGCGGGAGAGGGAGACGAAGGATCTCTCTCGAGGAGCTCTCACATGCGAGTTGTAAATAGCTCTCTGGGAGAGACACACCACCTACTCTGAAAAAAAACGTGGGAACTTTGTCTTGTCCCCACCTTTTGGACTGAGGTCTCTCTTAACCTTAGAAGTCGACTCTTGCTTCTTTTCCACCATGAGCACTGCAGCAGGTTGCTTACTGCCATTAAACATCCCTCTCCTCCAGAAAGACGCTTTCTTTTCAAAGGAGCTCCCTTTAAGATTTACCAACTCATAATATTTCTCTCCTTCAGATTTGCCCCAAGAACCCCCCTGCGTTTAAACATTTGATAATGTTTTGATAATGACATAATGCCTTGATATGCTTAAATTTTGAATACAGTTTAACAGTTTAATACAGCAATGACCAGCTATTTTCTTCCATCTTTTGTTGTGCTGATCTGTTATTGCACTTAGAGCACAGCTTCTGCCTAGCACAGTGTCTGCTCCGTGTCTTCTTTGTACACTGAACACAGTGACTATCAACAATCCCAAATACAACATGGATTTTCTTTGCACAAGTCCAGCCATGCTACTGTCCACAGAATAAAGTGACTAGCTCTCTTTGATGACATGAATCAAAGGAGGAGAAAGAAAGTCTTCCTCAAATAAGTTGTTAGGGGTGTTACCATTTTTTTTCCAAGTCAAACCTTTCTTCTCCCCCACCCCGCTTTTTTTTTTTTTTTTTTTAAATCAAATTCTTGATTTAAACAGAAATCTCTCTCAGCAATGAAGTTTCTTTATATTCTTCATGGAGTGCAGCTTCTTTTACAACTTCATATTTAATGAATGAAAAAGATTATTTATTGTGATCACTCTTTCTACTTTTGGAATTAAAGCCCAGGGACCGAACCAGCAGGTACTGTATTTGTGTTTGTAAGCTGCTTTGTGCTATTTCAAAACAGCTGATCAGATAATCTCGTATCACTGCTAGTTCTGGAAATCTATTGCATAACTGAGCAGCTTTCCATACGTTGCCAGCGTTCATGGCAGCACCCGAGCCACTCAGTAAAGTTACCCAACCAAATGAGCCGTTAAAACAGTGTTCCTTCCCAGCACATCACCGGGGCTTGCTACCTAAACGCCTTCTATTTTCATATGATTTAAAATTTTATTTTAAAATATTCTCAGCCTGTTGAAAGCAGCAGGGCTGGAAACCGCAGCTTCCACCTACCTCGGCAGACCCTACCACTAATTACACGCCCAGCAAAGCTACAGTCACTCTCTCCATTTGCGCTGCTCTACGAAAGGGGAAGGACAGCTAGGTCAGAGCGAAGGTTTTTGTAGCCCTCTGATAAGGGCATCTCCCTGGAAGCAGAGTGCACTGACTCTAAGAAGAAACTCTCTTACATTTCCAGCCTGACTTTACTGATATCTGGGACCAAAGTACAGTACTGAGGGCTGTAATGTTCTGATGACCAGAATGATGTTTAGCATTTTAAGTAAGACACGGGGCACTGAAAATCCATTCTTATTATTCATTAAAATATGTGCTAATAGTTTTTGCAGAATTCAGTATACCAGATAGATACAAATCTGATGCTAAGGTCTGTTGAAAATATGCCAGCCACTATTTGTCTACTTCTATAATTTGCTCCCAGCCTCTGGAGTAGCCAAGGTGTATGTGGTGAAAAGTGTCATCAAACTAGGATCTGAATTTTATGGTTGTTATCAGCAGGTGGAAATTTAGAAAAAAACAAAACAAAACAAAACAAAACAAAAAAAAAAACTTAAATTACTTAAACTTAAAAAAACTTTAAAACTTAATTTATGAGCTGCCTAAAATGTTGCCATCTCTATGCTGAGATCAGCAGAAAATATCATAGAATCATAGAATGCCTAAGGTTGGAAGGGACCTCTAGAGGTCATCTAGTCCAACCCCCCTGCACACG
>JAWLRI010000147.1:756597-779259 GCA_034781795.1 Crypturellus tataupa
AGTGACGCTTGAAGACTAGCCAGCTCTCTTGGGCCCCCTTCCCTTCTAGAGCTCTAGCCCACGGGATTCTTCCGAGGGCATAGTCTATTTTCTTAGAATCATAACGGTTGGAAAAGACCTTTAAGATCATCAAGTCCAATGTAAACCCTTTAATACCATGCCTACTAAAGGTAGGTCCCTAAGTAAGTATTTTGTTTGTTTCTCTGATAGGACATCACATTTTATGTTTCCTCGGAGGAAGAAACAGATGGGTTAATACTGCAGGATATAAATGGGTTTGAGGATGTAATAAGAAACTGGCTCTGCTATCAGACCATAGACAATAAAGCTGAAGGCTCCAATCTCCAAAGGGAAACATCTCACAGTTAACCGCAGGGAATGGGAAAATCTTGGGGAAATAACCAACTGCTCAGTTATTTCTAAACCAGTGAAACGTTGACAGCTGTCAAGGAAAATAAAAACAAACATAGAAACCTGTTGTTAAGAAACATCAGAGTGAAGAAGGAAAGGAAATGTATGTATACTATAATGTATATAGTCTGCTTTTTTTATGTAAGTCTCTACCATTGCTTTAAGTTTCTTTTTCTTTTAAGTTGTTTTTCATGAGCAATTTTCAAGTTTTTTTTTTTTTTATGATATGGGGAATTGCAGAAATTGATTTTTGGTTCAAGATCAATGTTTGGTAAACTTATGAGGCAGTGATGTTGTAAATTATCCATATAAAATACCATATTAAGAAGATTAAACTAATGGGGCAACCAAATACTAGGAAATTAAAGATACTCAAATAATTATTTATGCCAAGAATATTCAGTTCTTTGATACTGAACATTATAAACTTTTTTTAAAAGCATTAGTCACATATTTCCTAATTAGTGTTTTAGGAGTATTGGTTTTAATTTTTATTTTATTAAATTATTTATTAACTTAATGATATTAAATATTTTATTATTATTATTATTAGTTATATGGTTATTGGTGTTTAGTTAATTAGTGCTTTATGATTAAATAGAAGCAGAGTTCTGTTGTTCAAACAGTACTCAGTATTTGTCCAGTGGAAAGAAAATTTTCCTAAAACACACTACTTTGACTACAGGGTATACTTACTGCAGGAGGGAATCCATTAATTAGCCTCAGATTAACATTTTATAAAATGAGGTCTTGTTAAGAAAGTCAAAACTATCTTAGCATATTTTTTGTCTGAGTTAAATCATCTAATTACTGAGAGATGTTACCACAAGGTAAAGTTAAAAGTTAGAAAAAAAAAACCTTTGAATATCCTTCTTAGTGTGTCTAAATTAAGATTTAACCTGAATTGTGGGCTTTGCAATGGTGTGACTGAGAAATATTGCAACATCTCTTTACTCTTTTTTTGACTTCCAATCAAATTGTCAGCATGTTAATCTTTTTTCATTTGGAATCAGATTGGATTAGTGCTTAGAAAGAAATTTCTATCATTCAAAGTATTCATTTACTGACATCTAATTCTTATGTGAAGATAAGTTCCCAGGAATTCTACTGCTTATTACCTGACTTTTCCATTACTTTGTACAGAAACCTGGTCATATGCAGGGGGCTTTCTATGTACGGAAAGCAAGGCTTTCAAGCACTCTTGCTGCACGATGGAAGAATAGCATTCTTTCTTCACAATAATAGGCACTCAATCAGTTTTCATGACAAAACATTTCATATATTCCCCACATCCTCAAGCCAGAATTAACTCTTCTGCAAGTTTTAGTAATATTTCATATTGTGCATTTAAAGCAAGTAGCTAGAAGTATTTGGCCCTTCAATCCCAAAGTGATACTCATCTCTGGTCAGTCGCATTCCTAAACTGCAAAATATACCAACAAAGACATCTGTATCTCTCAGATCACTGCAGACAACTAATGCCTTGAAGCTTTTAAGGACAGACCTCTCAGCAGCCTTCAAAGCAGTTATGCGGAGATGGAGGACAAAGGCTTCTGCTCTCCTCTTGAGAGTAGAACAAAAGATGTCAGTTATAACAAATAAGGAATACGTGATATTTGGAAGAAACACAAAACATCAGGTAATCTTGAGGTACGTTCAAAAGAAAAGTCCCTGATGGAAAAAAAATCTGAATAATTTTTCATACAGATTTACACAAGACCATCTTCAAGAACACCCAATTTACTTCTCTGAAATTTTGGGGATAGGATGTAACACTTTCAGCATTTCAAGGGATGACAGCCACTTGCAATATTAGCTTGAAGTTCTTCAGGCAACAGTAGATCCAGTGAATACATTTCTAAGTGAATCAGTCCTTGAAAAGTAAAGACAGGGTTTATGTTGCTTATCAATGAGCCCCAGATGTTCAAAGGCAGAGCTGAACACACTCTGTCTTTGTTAACCAAAGGAGATAAGGCATACAAACATAAAACCATTAGCAGTTTTTAAAAATGAGTATTTCAGTGGCAAGGCCCTATTGTCTTGCAGAATCATTCATATGGGCAATAGCTTGGTTAGGTTGCTCTGTTAGTAGTGAATAAATATTTCACATATGTATTTTTAACCACATGATGTTATTGTCTTAGTAATTACCTGCATAATTATTCAAATAAAAATAAATAACTTAACCACATTAGGAGAGCCTATTAGCCAGCCTGAAGCAGTGACCTTGAGCACAAGCTACATAATGTTATTTTGTACCTGCAATGCATTCTTATGCAAGGAGAGTGCATGCTATTTGGATTTCAATAAGACTACACAAACAGCACGAAAAATTCAATGTCAAAAATGTATGAAACAAAGTATGCAAGAATTCAGTGGAACAGTTAATAAAACATTCCACTGGAAAAGAGGTATCATAAGATCAAGAAGTGTAACAAACAGAGTCACCTGCGATTCAAATACTTTCTTTACACCTCTTGCATTCAGATAGACTTCACAGTTAATATTCCACGACTACATTCAGATCTTCTAGCTCTCCAAGAAGGGGATAGGTTTTTTCATCTCATTTGTCATCCTCATTTAAATTAAATTGGAAAGCAGTATATTCTAATATATTTGCTTACATGTTCATCAAAACCTGCAGAAATTGTGTTGGTATTTCACACTACAGATGCTATTATACATCACGAGATTCTGGCTCTCCTCCTCTTTAACTTCTGCTGTTGGTACAAAAACTGATTTAGTGGCTGTTATTGTGAAGAAAGGGTATTATTCTTCCATCAAGCAGCAAGATTATTTGAAATTCATGTTTCCATACACAGAATGCCCTCTGCATGTTCGTAGTTTTCTGTACCAAGTCATGAAATAACCAGCAAAATTCTAGGGAACTTACCTGCATTCAAACAGAAGTCAGATATCCATACAAAATAATTTAGTAAAAAAAAAAAAAAAAAAAAAAAAAGTTTATCTGTTTTTCACTTAGGACACTGTCTAGCAATATGGAACTACACGAATTGAGATAAACTGCCTGGTAATTATTAAAAGGAACCATATTCTCTCCATCACCATCCTGCAAATTTAAACTTAGAACATTGGAGGTCTAATTCTTAACTTTTGGTAGCTTAACTTTGGTAAAGACTTCCTCTCTTCATAAATACAGCTACAATTCAACCATCACAAAGAAGCAACAAGCCAAAAAAAAAAAAAAAATGTCATTGCTGCAAGCAGATTTCTTCACAGTCACTTTCTTAAACCTTTATTTGAGTGTTGCTTTGCCCATTATGGAAATGGCATAACTTTCGATTGTCTTTGAACCTCACCTTTAAAACTCTTCTAATTTTACTCAATTAGATTTTAAAGGAGAGAACTGAAATGCACACATTCTTTGAAATGTAGGCAAACCATGGATATATGTCATTATTATGATGGTCTCTGTTTTCCTCTTCCGTTCTTTTTGTAATAAACTGATATTTTTCTGACATATTTCTTCATAGCACCAAGATCTTCTTTCCAAGTACTAACATTCAGCTTAAAAGCTTTAATTTCAGATAAGAATCAGGGCTGATTGTCCTCCATGCGTTATCATCTTTTCATGTTTTCACACCGAATTTCATCTCCAGTTTAACTGCCTAGTTACTCTGTCCTGTAAGGATGCTCTGCATTTCTTTAGCATCGGCTTTCATCCTTGCTCCTTCTCTACTGCATTGTGGTAAATTACCAGTAGTTCAACCATTTCATCCTTTGGTTATATTAAAATTCTTTGGAGAATTTCACTTGGTCCTGTCATTACACACAAACATACCCATTTTTAAAAGTACACATAAAGGTATATTAGATAAACTAACAAATATTTCAGTTTTGAACTGATTTAGTATACTGTCTCATTAGCAGGATCAAAGGATACGTTAATTTTTCTTCATTAAGTCTGGAGTAACAATGAAAACGGTTTTCAGACCTCAAGAAGAAAAATTATGTATTCTCATATTATTAGATTTCACTTTCCTTGTGTTAAACATGGTTTTATATTGAAGTCTCTTAAAAAAAGTCTTCTTTACTAATTTTTCAGCAAATAATATACTTTTAAGAGCACATAACTCCTGACATTTAATTTTTAAATTATAGTTTGTTCTCAAAAGGAGTTTGTTCAAAAGGAGTAAGAAGTTCTAAATATGACAATTAAACATTAAATCTACCAAATGTGTTTTTCAAAGAAGATCGATTGAATTTTGAAATGTCAGGATTACCTATGCTACTGTTCTACTTCTAAAATAAGCAATGCACAAACACAGGCTTAGGAACTATGCCAAAGGTATGAGGTGCTAAACTCTCAACTCAGTTGAATGAGAAGGTCAATTATTATAATTATTATAAATACCTCCTGCTGTAGTTCTTCCCATCTAGTATTGAATTTCTCCAATTTGTCATTGATCAATTCATCCAATATTCCACCGTCAGTTAAAGTCTGGGCCAGTTCCCGAATCTGATTGCGATTATCTTCTGGATGTCTCATTAAACTTTCCAAAGACTGAAACAAGGCCAAAAAAAAAAAAAAGTTTGCTTTTTCTGACTAAAGAGAAAATTCTAAAAAGCAATTAAATTTCTCTTCAAAATATAAGCAGGAAACTTCAAATTTCAGGTACAGTAAAAATAGAGAGGTAGAGAGAGAGAGAAAAGATGAAAATATCAACATCATATTTTGGTCAATGAATGTCCTGCGCTTATCATTAATAAAAATCAAAGTATGATATCTTACAAAGCAATAAATTGGGTGCTTGATCTTAAATATGCCGACTATGCTCAATGAGTTCAGCTGGAAAAGTTGTGTACTTGAAAATATTTTTTTTGAGAAAGTTTCATTGAAGAATGGAACTCAAGGTCAGAAATGCATTATCAATGTAACATTTCTAGAGATTCAATGAAACCCATCAACAAAGTAAACAAAAGCAAGTTGCCATGCTAGGATGAAATCTCATTTGCTCTAAAGTATTAAACAGCTTTTGGCTGGGGCTACGTTTTTCTAAGAGTACATTTTTTATTATCACTGAAGACTATGTAAGAAATCAGACATTACATATGAAAAGGAAGCAAGTCCTTCCTCATGAAATTAGTCTATTTTACTAAGGTGAATCTGAATTTGCAACCTTACTTGCTGAATCACATACAAACATAATACTTTCCAAACATTTTGCATTGTGCTAATGTGCAGTGCTGATTTGTAATTATGAATGCATCTGATTTTATTTTATGTAAGTCAGTACTTACATCTAGCGACTCAGAAATCTCTTCTGCACCTCCTTGGATATTTTCAGTTGCCTTGAGTTTCAGCTCAATCTCATTCAACCATTTATTTTCTGCATCCAAATAAGACAACAGTTCATGCCAACATGCCCATACCTCCTGATGGAAAAAGAAAAACAAACAAAAAAACAGATATTGAAACTGAAAATCTCATACTTAAATTTCCCTCATTACAACATTGAAATGGTGACATGCCTCATCCCCAAAACACCATGATCTCATATGGTAACAGTTCTATATGATTTTTTTCCTTCAGGATTCATTAGTATTTATGCATTTCATATAAATACAATACACAACCAAAATCTTTTGACATAAAAAAGAGCTCTTTTCCTAAACACAATTTCAATCTTTTCTGATTCATGATGTTTCCACTTTTCTTTTTTATGTCCTTTGCAGTAAAATTGCTTGTAAGATATGCACATGCAAATTTTCAGTTCATGTTAGGGGTCTATGTTTATTAGAAGACGGAATTAAACTGCTTATATAACCTGTATGATAATTGCTTAAAATATTGATTCATAAAATATCTGAATACACAATTTCAAAGAATTTTGACTAAAATACACATAGAAATTAATTCTAAACTACATTTAGTGCAATTGATAGACTACTAAAATATTGGAGTAGAAAACATAATGCAGTAAATTCCATTCTTATTGCCTGGAAATGAAAAAAAGTACTTGCTACTTTACAGTATCTGGTTCCAGACTAGTCACAGAGTACTATTCATCTCACCTAACTTGGGTCATACAAAATGTAGGTATCTAGTCTAAGAGGAGGTTCAAATAGATATTGCTATAGAATAACAAGAACCATCAAAAGGTAGTTGTCTTCTGATCAACATGATGAGTTGTCTTCTGTACACAATTTTCCTACTCCAGTGACTAGATGAAACCTAAATTACCATCTTAGGCTAGAGACTTAACGTTCTACAGTTAAATTTGGAGGAGATAAATTCTCTCCCAAGTATATCTTTGTCCTCCACAAAGTTAAGTACCACAGATTAGTTAACATCACAAAGTCCAATGTAATTCAATGCGATAACTCTGCAATATGAAAACAGCCCCGGGCGAGAATCCGTAAACAGAGTCGGTCAAAATGGCACAGCCAACTCAAAATGCATGAGCATATTTGGCTGGCTTGCCAGCAGATCTAGTGCTGTTCCCATGCTGAAAGTACATCACATGTCCAGTTCTAGGGCTATTTATTCAAGATCCTCAACCATAGGAGACAGAAATTTCAAGGAACTGTTGAAGGCAACATCATTGGATGATGTTTAATCTCAGAAGCAGTAGGCACCTCAGGCAGCCTCTGATGTTTCCCATCTAAAAATCATGCCTGAGGCTTCTCTCTAATTTCTCTCCTACACATGATTCTCAGCAAGATCTAGGTCTGTTGCTCAAAGCAGATGGTATTTGGTATAGCTCATAAGGTGAGGATAGCCTTGTGCTACTCATGATTTTGTATGATAATCTGCCTTTTTTTCTAACATTTCCACAATTAGAATGGCTATAAATATAATGACTGACAAGATAACCAACCTCCAAAGTTTTGCACTTTCCATTCAGCCTGCTGCAGAGTCGCTGGTAGTTAGTAATTAGATCATGAAGCTCCTTTTTCAAAGCCTCATGAGCTGCAGGTGGAGCCTTTGCTATAAAACTGTTCACCGAATCAGTAATAAGCTTCACTTTCACTTCCTTCTGTAAGGCCTCTTCCTTTGCTCTCTAGAGAGAAAAAGAAAAAAAAAAGTATGATTTTGAAAAGGAAATAGATTTCTAAGAACTACATCAGATTTCTACCCTGGAAGGAAAAAAAATCAGGAGCAAATTAATTCCCATCTCTTTCAATGTAATCTTGAATGCATTATTTTTTTTTTTTTAATTTCCTTTTTATTTTGGAGTCAATACATAATGCTAAATATAATTTAAGACCCTTCCACAATGCTTTTGTATTCTGAAGTTCTCAGAATACTAAAATATTTCAGTGATTTTTAGTCAAGGAAGTGCTCCTAATATCTGTTATATAATACTTTACTGCTGGTAAACAAAAAAAAAAATCTTTTGTGTAATTATTTTAGTTAGCTGGGTCTAAAGGAATAATCATAAGCAGTAATACTGAAAATAAAAAAAAAAATTCTGCCTGATTTTCCTCTCCTTGATACTGTCATTAACCTGCATCTGAGCAGAAAGAGAAAATCATGTTCCTCCAGTGTACATTTTACATATTTAACACATCATTAAAGTTGATTTCAGTCTTTGCTTTTATAGAGATAGGAAAATCACGAGCAGTGCAGACTTGCTAGTGTAAGGAAAAAAAAAAAACAAAAAAGTATTGTATCCAAGATTCAAGTACTTTTACAACTTTGCAATTTAATCTTAGTGGGAATTACAGAAGAATAAAGTCTGTATGTAGCTGTCTTTCTGAAGGTCTTTTATTAGATCTTTTCCTAGTATAGAAGGAAAAACAGCACAGATCTTTCACAAATGGAGAAACCCATTTTCCATTCCCATCCAAATCCATCTCCCAAGTTCCTTCCTTCACCTTTTGCTCTTCTCTTTAGTTATGCTATTTCATTAGTAAGATACAAGATTTTCATAGCTACTATGGTTTCCTCTGACTGCTTGCAATTGGACAGCGTGTATATCTGAAGTTATATTAGTATTAAAATTCAGTGTTGATATACATAGTTTCCTCACTGTGTACTGGGTTTGACAGAAGTTAGGAACGAGAACTCTCTGGCCCAAACACACTAAAAGAAAACTTTGTTCCCTGCTACCTCCTTCACATCTGGCCCTGAGAAACTCCCACAAACCAGAATATATGGAATCAGGCTATCGTTGATGGACAGAGCTTGCCAGCTTGTTCATGACTATCCTCTTTCCTGGCTGTGGGAAGAAATAGGTCATTGAGTTAAAAAAACATGGGGTCCAGTTTTTCCCTATGGTGTGAGAGGAGAGAAAGCTGCAAGCCTTCTGGGAAAAGGACTATCAAGAGCACGTCTAGGCATGCATTACAAATGGTCTTGGTTATCTGCAGAGGTCCAGCTGTCAGAGTTTGAACATCTTGTGCTTACTCTGAAAGTACAAAAATTTTATTCAGAAATCCTTAATGCGGTCTGTGTCTAGAACTTTATGCTTCATCTACTTTTTTTTTATGCTGTGTAAGGTATAAATTTGAGATTGTTGTATGATTCCTAAACAAGAATTGTACTTCTACAGCAAATATTCATTTTAATATCATATTTGTCTCATTTGTGAACCCAACTTCTTCTATTTATTTCCATACATTGCATAGAACTGACATCAAGCCATTTCTGTAAGTAAATAAAGAGGTCATCCATTGCAGGGCCAGCTACACGCCCAAACTGACAAAACCCTCTGGATAATAAAGGGCCGGATGGATAGTTCTGGCCTTATAATCTGACTTAGTGAAGAGTACAGGCCAAAGAATTCACCAAGAAAATAAAAATTGAGTCTATATCCGGTGGCTGACCAAGAGCATGTTTGTACACAAACTATTTTTTTCGTTCAAAGGCCAGGCTCCTCCCACATGAAAGAAATGCTATTTACTTGAGAGAGAAGACACTAACGACATATTCAAGTACTATAACAATTAATCATATATATTTTGTACCACCATACATCCTGATGTCCTAAATCATTCTTTCTCTCTTTTTCTATTTAACAGAAAGATAAATAATTGTTCATCAGTTAACTGCTTGTAATAACTGATTCTTGGAAGTTACTTTTTACAGAATTGGATGTCAAAGCTGCAACAAAATTAAATGTTCAGCAAAACAGCAAACGGCAAAAAGGAGAAAAATAAAAACAAAACAAAATAAAAGCTAGCAATGAAGTACTGTAAATGATTCTGATGTACTCCACACAGAAATTACTTGAAGCTGTCCATTGCTCTACATTTCAGATTTATGAAGAAGATACCAAAAGGCATTGTTTTAAAATGAAATAGTAGATTATTTTTTTAGAATGAACACTTTAAAAAGAGCTTTAAACACAGTTTCAAGGAGCCAGTTTGTCTTTTACCTTCAGTTCCTCAACAGCCTTCTGCAATTCTTCAGGTGTTTTATACTCAAAATCTCTTTCCAGATATTCTTCCTCAGCTTGTGTTATCCATTCATGCATCTCTGACAAATCCTTTCTGAGGCTCACAGTCTTATCCAAACCACCTTTTAATGCTGCCTTCTTAGCGTGGGCCTTTCGGAATAAATAAATAAATAAATAAATAAATAAAACAGTATGTGAAGCCTACTGTCTAAACTTGAAGCTGTTTTAGCCCCAAAACAAAATAAAATCCTATACCATTAACACTGCTGTAACCAGATATTAATAACAAGCAATTAGATATATATTAAAACTAAGTAGTAGAGAAAATACTACATACATGTATACATATATAGTCTTTTAGTGAGTCACTGCTCTGAAGAATGAGTTTTCAAAGATTCTAGAACAAGACTCGACATCATGTACGGAGCTTGTTAGGAAACGTAGCTGAGAAAACAACCTCCAAAAAGATGTAAAATGAAAGATAACTGGAACCTTTGCAAGTACACCAAGTAATGAAGTGACAGGCTATAAACACAGAAGACTTATTAATCATTAATCATCACCTATCAGAGAATAAAACAGACAATTTGCATAGATTAGTTCTGCTAATGAAGCTATGAAGGGCTCAGAAAGGTGTATAACCTAAAGAGAGGTAGATAAAAAAGAAGCCATCTATTGAAGGAAACTACATATCTTGAAAGGGGGGAAAGAAAAGCCTTTAATTAAATCCTTGGCCAATCACCGTATGCAGAATTGTGAATCAGTCTATCAATCAATCAGAGTCGTCTGTAAATGACAGCATTGATCAAGTTATCTTTAGATGGTACAATGAGTTTTGAAACAAAAACAAGTACTTGCAGAGGTGCCACATTTCATAACTGAGTATGTAGTATGGATATCACTCTAATATCTTCTACTGTGCTGTTACTTATGCAAATGTTATTTTCAGTATCATTAGAAAGAACTGCGTCTCAATATCTTGTCTTAGCTTTTGTCTGGTTTTGATTTGATTACCCGTCCTTGAGGATGGGATGTTAAATGTAAATGTAGCAAATATCATCAGCACTATAAAGCATAATAAATGTTGTTCTACACAACAAAACAGAGTAATAATGTGAAATTGATGCCCAACAACTGCAAAAGCAGAATCATGTGTCCCTGCAAAATTGCCTCTTCCTCAGTCTCAGTACCAGACGAGAGGATAATCTTCCATCCCCTGGAAAGTACCTGACATCCCATTGTTAGCATTCCCAAGGCTCATAATCATATTAACTACATAAATATTAACCCACTTCGACTCTTCCAAATCCCTTCAAGAAACCCCTACAGACCAGATTGATTTTTATATTTACTCTTTTTTTGTGTGTGTTTTAATAGTTACTACTGAAAAAGTTGTGTTAGAAATGGTTATTGAGAAGAAATACTTTCAACATTATATTGGTTAGAACTCTTACAGGAAGATTACTAGTCAGAATAAAATTGTAAAAGACATGAACTTTACTTGAACTTTACATTTCATGAAATTTTCAAGATTTTACTTGAAAGTTCTCTGGAAAAGTGCAAAGATGTTTGTGGTATTAATGCTACAAAAATATGCAATTGAAACCTTCATATTTGCTAATGGGGAAAGACTACAGAACTGGGCCAACAAAATGCCTTATAGATTTCAAAGTTTTTTTTTTTTTCTATATTTATGTCTACCAGAAAATATAAGGAAGTTAGTATACACATGCAAATTAACTAATACGAAACCAGCTTCATTTCTCTATCTGTAAAACGGGTACTGCATACCTTCTGATTTCCAGCTTTTTGATTTAATCTGATATTTCTAAATATCTGAAACCCTTTCATTTTTCAGTATGTCTCCTTAGCACAAGCACAGCGCTATTTTTGGCTGCTGAGCATGGAGTAAGACTATTTCTGTTGGGGTGTGATATCTTTGTAAGAGAGTCTGTATTTCTTCAGAACATGGCACTTGCAAGTGAAAGACCATGAAAGTCAGTTACATGGTATCAGTGGTAAGACCATTACATAATACTTTAAAAATTTATCATATATATCATAGATGAGCTGTATTTCACAAAGGTAACAAAGGTAAACAGAGGTAAGACATTTGACAAATTAATGGAAGAAAAACCTACAAAGAACTTTTAAATCCCAAATCATCTAATTAGATGTATTTCTTTCTTTTCTTCATTTAAATATAATAAAGAGACTTTTCCTTTCTGTGTTTGGCTTTTCAGTTGAAATGTGATTAATTATTTCATAGAAAAAAATGTCAAAGTTATCAGAAAATTTTGTTCTGTTGTTTAAACAGAAGCATGGAGCACAGTGAAGGGGAAGAAATATGGTAATGAGCAATAATAAGGAAAAGTAGGCCAGAAAAATGTCACACTTCAGGAATCTAGAGTAAAGCAATAATTATCATCATCCTGTTTTTTACTTCCATTTTCTCTATATAAAATATTCCACAGCTTCTCCAAGGAAAAGTTTTACCTGAGTTGGGAAGCTGATCTTGATTGGTGTGCCTCAAAGTATACCTAGAGATATTTTTAAAGATTGCTAGTTGTTTATTAGTAAAGAATAATAATTTTAGAAAACATTAGAACATGTAGAAAGGTAATGGTTATAGTATTATGCAAATATATATTAAAAAAGGAAAAAGTAGACAACAGAATGAGCAAGTAGATAAAAGTAAAAGGATACATCCTGAAATAAATTTCCTTTAAACTTATTCTGAAGTCTAAAGAATAAGAATCCTAATGCCAGCAACATACTAAAAGTAATTTTCAGCTTCCTTAAACTGCAAAAAATATTTATTTAAAAACGTCCCTAATTAAAATAAAGCAAATGTCCTTTCCAATTACGCCCCATTCCCACAAATTTGTGTGGCCACTGAAGAGTGTAATTTATACAGATGCACATGCGCACACATTTATAATTCCACATTATTGAACTCTGAATTTTTTGTTGTTTTAGTGTCTTGTGAATATTCATCTAGTGTCATGATGTGTGTAAGATGTTGTATGTCTAGATACAATTTCATATATACTGGATATGCACAGGAGGAGAAATTTGGCCTATGAGAAACCTGCTTATTCACTTAAAAAGAATCAGTCATAGCAAGAGACTTGATACCTGTTGGCAAATGTGTTCCCATTGAGCATTGACTTCCTTTAGTTCTGCCTCTATTCTGGAAGCAAATTCTGGCTCTGCTTCACTCTTCATTTTCTTCCCAGCCTCATTAACGCTATTCAAACTAGGTTGGATTGTCTGGATATCATTTACTAAAGCCTAAAGAAAAGTGGAAGATTAGGAAAGCAGCATTCACATACAGTATTTCAGATATACCATTCCTATAAAAATGTTTCTTTTTGAGATTCTGTTAGGTACTTGGTTCAGATCTCTAGATGAGCATAACTAGAAAACTTTACCATGAAGATCAACACAAGAAAGGAACCTGCAACGATACGTGGTTCTATATATGATATAAAGTTTTAAATAGTTCTATGTATTGCATAAATGTTTTTCTTGTATTTGTGAAAGAAAATCCCATCAAAACCAATTTGAAGCCATCTTACTTACCTATGCTGACATTAACCTTGGGTTCCTAATTGACCTGATAGCTTCATTAAAATGATCTGAATGGTGATATTCTTAGATCATTTCCAACTATTAGAATTTGGATGTAAGAAACAGGTGTTTGAAGAATACTTAGTCCTTCAGGTATTTCTACTTTGTTCTAAGAGGACTTCAGCCACTTCACCACCTCTAATATTTCTCTTCTATGATTAGGGTTTCTTTTTATTTAAATAAGGGTTAACATAAACACAGAGAAACTCTGAGGAACTTTGAGTTCCACAGAGCCAGTACATATGATTCATAATAATTACACCTCCTGCCATAACATTTACAGAACTTGCAAATCCCTTTATACACATAGCTATGGAGTGTTATGGGTTACAAGATTCACTGCACTTACACACTCTGTTGGGAAAGGCAGAATAATTTGTAAACCCTGTGATAGAAATATCAATACTTCATGATGCTTTAAAACTCTGCTGAGAGAAAATCCTGGAACTTGTAAGTTTAGTGAGACAAATGGGTATTATTCACCACACCTGCAAGTTCTTTTGGCACAGTCAGAAGAGCCTGTAAATCACGTGTGAATAACAGATGCAGGAAAAGACCTTCAGGCACAGATTGCATAGCATATAATAAATATACATGGAGTGTTTGTAAACTCAATAAACTAAATAAACACATATCCTAAGCTTGCAGAGGCTACTAACTTATTATTTGCTGCAAGTGCCCTCTTTTTATTGTTTTCCTTCTGCCATAAATACACAGTGTTACAGGCACGGTATGCCTTCTCCCCGATTCCATGTCTTCCAGTTTTTACAGAACTGTCCTTTGGACGCAGGAAATGAAAGAAGATCAAGCACGTTGCAGAAGGAAAACTCCTTGCAATATAAAGCTATTTTGAGGAACAGTGATCATTTGTGTCACTGCCATATGTAACAACAACAGGCAGGCAACACTCACTGTACACTGTTCAAGCTGTTTTTCCAGTGCTGCTGAATCACCAAGGGCAGGCCACTCTTCCTTGAGAAAAACATCCACTTCAGCCATCCACTTCTTCAGTGTTTTAGTGTCATTCTGTATATTAAAAAGACATTTTGTTGCATCACATTGACTGACTGGTGAAGGCATAATTCATGCTGGCACTATGACTCAAATTCATTTCAATGTAATTCTAAGATTACTGAACTATCTGAAAATACTTGGAAAAATACAAACAGAAACCAGCCAATTTTATCTGAGACTGCTATTCATTCTTTAGCCTGCCCTCTGATCAGCTTTATGCAAGTTCTATGAGTCTAGAAATGGGCAAGCTTTCAACCTCTTAAATTTATACCTTCCAAATATTAACCGTGTTTAGATGCTCTGTGCATGCATGTGTGTTTACCATTTTCTTTTACAGCTTCAGACTACTGATACTTAGCAATTAACTCAGCCTCACCTAATAAAGCTTCATGATTTCTATTTAATTTCCAGGCTCATTTTGGAAGTTGGGTGTTTTTTTGCCTATATCTCAGCCAGAACACATCACAGAATAGCTCCATCTCCACCTAAAATAAAAAGTAGTGCTACAGAAACTGAAGAAGATTCACTTGAGAAACTCAAATGATATAATGACTCAGTGAGAGAAATGGAAATAGAATTTGAGAGACTGATTCTCTGCTATCATCTCCAGCATGAAGATCTTTGTAATCAGCAATTTGCTTCTCATATTCTTTAATTCTTGTAATTAAAAAAGAGCTGAACATCAAATCCTTGCAAATAAGCAACCTGCAAGTCCAAGGCAGAATTACAAGGAGGATCTAAGACTATGGTAGTAGAGTAAAACTAGAATGAGATTTGATGGCCTGTCAAGAGAACCATTTCCAGCTTTCCTCAATCTGGGTGACATAAGCTGTTGTTTAATCTTACAGTCAATGAGAAGTTGAGGCTGTCCTTTAAAAAATGACAGTTAAAATTATCTTAAAATGTCATCTTAAGGCATACACTTAAATACATATGTGAAAATAAAAATGATAAATTGCTAAAATTTAAAAAGCAAATTATAAAGTATTTGTTCATAGAATTCTATTTCACCAGCAGTGAAATATATATACATATTATAAGCAGGAGTAGTGCCGAATTAAAGTACAAAAAAGACGCAGTTCATTAGAATACAGATGTGCCCTCAACGTGTTCAAAAATGCTTTAACAACTATTTCAAGGTAGATAACCAGAGGGAGTATTTGCATAATGTGGGTAATATGTTTAATAACAACAGGCTACTCTGGAAAATGAATTGAACTAATGGAAAAAAAAAATACACAAAATTATCAGTATAGTTCAGAATGGCAATTACCAAAACTATGTTGAAGTGTCAACAGTGCATTCAATTATCACTGAGTAAAAATAGTTCATAATAATATTTTGTGATAAAATTATAAAGCCTTTAAAACCTAATACATTAATTTACTAGTTCAGTAATGACAAAAATATAGATCTGAGGTGGTTTATTCGAAAAAAGATCAGTCTCCAGCTACCAGCAAAGAACAAATATGTGACTCGCATTTTGAATTAGACTATAAATGTGTTTTATCTATCAACACTGATTTCATCATATCCCTTCCAGACACATTCCATGAAACACAAGTGCTAGAACAAGTATCAGGAAGATAAGCAATCATTCAAGGAGTTGAAAACACAGTGAATTTTATATCTACTGTATGCTACAGTTATTCCAGCAATAAATACAAAGGCAAGATTTTGTACTCAACAATAGCTCTCACAATTTTTTAAAATCCATGCTCTACAGGGCAGGGTAATGATGTTCAAGACATTCTCCTTTTAGGGACAGTGAATTCTACGACACTAAAACTACTTAGGCTGTATTTAACTGTACTGGTTAACCAAAAATCAACGTTAAGTTTTGGCATTTGCATAAACATGGCTAGAAACAACTACAAAATCAGAATTCAAAGAAAAATCTTAGACTCAGGGAAATCAAGTGAACATGTTAATACACTTTCTTCCTGATTTAAGTGCCTTGTAGATAGAAATATTATGCATATGGGCTGCTTTGAGATTTCGGTCTGTGACTATTTTCTTACTGTGGCTATTTTCATGCTCACTGTCATGGCCACAAGCAGCCAGACAGTGGTTTGTGGTGAAAAAGCTTTGCTAACCTGAAATCGCTGGAATTTAGTCATAAGGTCCTCAAGTTTCTGGCTTTGTTCCACCAGCTGTGCTGACAACTTCTTCCATCGGCCAACGATCCCCTCAATCTCTGACTGATATTTCTGGCTGACATCTGCAGGGGCTTTCCTGGACATCTCTTCCACAGTGGTGCTGAGATAGTTTAGGCCTTTTTGCTGCTCTTGGAGGGAGCTTTGTAGAGTCTACAGCAAAAGAACCATAGAGAGTTCTAATTGACATCCTATGTAATTCTGAACTTCACAAACTTTACAAATGACACCTTTGCTAAAGTATTCAATGACAAATATCACTGAGTGATTTAGAACAATTTTTCTCCCACAAAATAGAATTTTTAGTTTAAGTGAGAATATAACAACAGTGTGTATTTGTTAATTCAAATGATGATCTGAGACAGGAATTTACTATGGTCCTACTGACTACATTTACTACAGTATCAGGCTACAGATGGAAAAAAAGAATGAACTTAATCATTCTTAATCATTTTTAATAAATAAAAAACTGTTTTCATGACACAAAATATTTTACAACTTACTGTCCAAAGCTTTTTCAATACTCAAATCCCCAAATTTGTTATATCTACCTTTTTCTTTCTTATAATTTTATTTTTATGTCTGCATGGTCACTGCTAGTTGGATGAAAGAACATGGTCATTAGCAGTCAGATAGTAAAACAGTATCAAAATGCAGAGAAGCTTTCTATCCACTGGTAAAACTTGTCCCATTTCTGTGTCTGCTTGGAAATCTGTCAGAAAATCAGACAAAGCACATGTTGCCTTCTGCAAATCATAAATATTTTCATGTGAGCATCAGAAAATAAAATGAGCTAAATCTATACTTAACTGCTAGAATTACCTGCAAGAGAATATTTCATATATCATGAGGACAAAAAGGCTTTTTCCTTTACATGCTGAGTATCTTACAAAATTAGTTTCAATGCTGAAGGATAATTTTCAGTGCTTTGATAGTGCCATATAAACAAGTATTTTTGTCTCCTGACAGTGTTGGTCAAATCCCTAAAGGATAGAAATCATTCAAGATCCAACAGATTCATGACTTACAGCAGACAGGCTGCTATTTTTCAACGTTTTTTATTTAGGATGTTCTTTCATGGAGTTTGAACACTCACCTTGAGCTCCCTGAGTCTCTGCTCCATGATTTCATATTCGGTGACGGTAACCTGAGGTGTGGAGAGCTTAGTTTCTGACTGCTGAATCCACAAGAGTACGGTATTCATTGTCTCTTTATAGCGTGCTGGAGGCAAACTGTCAAAAACTACATTCAATGGGAAGAAAAGGGAAATAAATTAAATCCTTTGTAATTTCATTATTTTCTTTGCTGTCAATAGTATGGGCAGAGGTTTGATAAAAGATGTAGCTTTATTTAAGTCAATGGCTACTTAGCAATAGATTGCAGTAGGCATAGGATGTTAGCATCAGATTTTTCAAAGAGTATGGAAGCAGAAAACTTTCAAAGCATGTATGGTATATCTGTCATTTTATCCATTTTACAGTTGGTGCATCATTTTGCTCTCTGGACCTAGGGTCACACTACAACTTTTATGGTCTAGACAATCACTTTAAATATAAATGTCAAGGTGTCCCTGCTGGAGCAGATAATGTCTAGAGGTCCCTTCCAACCTCAACCATCCTGTGATGTGTATAGAGATCAACAGACAAACGACCGCATTTAACCTCAAATCCAATTTCAAAACTGCAGTAGGAAACAGCATTCTCTTTTATGGCCCATATTTGTGTATTTAATGTTTCTGTTCAAGCAAAATGCTCTGGTTAGGACATCTGTTAAAAGATGGATCTGTCTTCTACGTTAAAGTTGAATTTTACTGAGCTGTGCTCATTAAACCAGCTTTACAGCTGCCTTAAATAGACAACATCTGGTCCTGACATGCGCAACGCATTAGCGGATTTCCTCCCTCTGCCCTCAACAATTGTTTCCTCTACAGCCACAGAGAAATGTACAAACAACACAGCTAGCTGAAAATGAAACATCTTCCAATACATTAAGGTTGTATATAAAAAAAATATGGAAAATACAGGTAAGTGCTACATAAGCCTGTGATGTTTCAGAAGTAACTGCACTGAAAAAAATGATTTAGCTGTCCAAAAACCAATTTTATCAAATTCAGTTAAGAAAATTTTTAAGCGCTAACTAACTAGCTTACATATTCATAAAACAGTGCTTGGTAGATTGTACTGCTGATCTTAACTTTGGTTTTTTGGTTGACCAACTGAATGCTACTTGAAAAAACTGTATTTTCTGCAGGACCAACATATTTGAATTCAGGTTCACTTAAGTTCTTCCCTTGTTCAATATCTTGATTGATCAGACTAATCTGACTGATAACAGAGCTCCTTGTGAGTTACAAGGGACAGGATTTTCTACCATGAAGGACAAGAATTTCTTTCCTTGTGGTGTATATTCTTCAGCCAGAAAACAGCAAGATAAACCATCGGAAATACAGAAAATAGGCACTTTCCATCTCATCACTATTCTTATCAGCAGGTCTATCAAAATAGCACTTTTTTTCTTTCCTTAGAGACATTTGGATTGTTTGTGATTCATTTAATCTAAACAATTCCAACTTTAGAACATGTATTAAACATCTCCTGTCAAATGAATGGAGATACTGCTTTTAATAGCTCAGGTATAGATATGATAAGGAAATATACCACTCAACTGTTATTTTAAAAATATGAAATAGAGTTTGGTATTCTGATGTAACCTTTGGCTTTTACAGATGATAATTATCTTTTAAATGAAAAACAAATCTTAGAACTAGTGTACAACTTCAAGCAACTACATAAAAGAATAACTATTCTCAATAATACTAAAGAGTATCTCAGAATTGATGAAAAAATGAGATTCGCTGCTAACAATAATTTCCAAGAAAATGCCTAAAATTCTATCCGTAAAGTTTCCCAGTAAGAATAAATTAAGAATCAGATGTAGCTAATATTTTCTTCAGTTTTAACTAATACATTCTCCACTCTTTGCAGGACTAAATAAGAATTGAAGTGGGATGACAAATATTAAACTAGTCAGTGGCTTTCTGATTTGCTTATTAAATAATGGCTTCAAATAGTACTTTTACATTCAGTAAAAGAATAACAGACAATAAAAAGACAATATAGCAGCTTTTTTACTTCCAACCAAACACATGAATGGATTTTATGATGAGATGTAAGAAGTGCTTGTATTACTTTTGCTACATATGATACCAGTGACTAGAAGTAAGCTAATTTTAGCTAGCTAAAATTAACACATTTAGGGGTTCACTGTATTCAGTAAGAATCTCTAAAATCTCCATGCAGACAACCTACCAATACATACAGTGGTGTCTATTTTTATAGTAGACTTTGCTAGGTCATACTGAGTTTTATGGATAGAAGTGACATGAGGAGCACATGGATATGGATTTTGCTATATTATACGACAAATTTAATTGATAAGAAAGCTATAGCCAAGCTATAGCTCCACTGTGCTCATGACAGGGTTGTACAAAATGTCACTGAGGGAAAAAAAAATGCTAATGTGAAGTAGCAGGATACAGCTGAATACTATTTGACACTTAGGGAAAGCATTCTGGTGGGACAAACAAAACCTTTGGAAGATGCCAGGCTAATATATTTGAAGTTGTTTATTTATTTGAGATTGAAAGTGCTTAATTTTGGAAATTATTTTAGTAAGCTAAAATATTTAAACTTTTGAGACTAAGCAGAATGTACCTTCAATTTCCCACCTAGCTTCCCTGTTTTATTCATCTGACTTCCCATTCAAAATTACTTTCTAAACCAGGAATGAAATGAGATTACAATTATTAAATCACACTCTTAAATCACACTGCATATTCTTTCCTGTGCATCTCCTACTATAGTCAGGACAAATCATTATTTATCACATCGTCGTGAAAGGAGAAGAAAGGTTATAAATATAATCTATGGGATCATTTCAGTAGAGGCATTCTCTTAGATGAACGATCTGGATTGAATTGCATGTACATTTCCAACAACAATATCTTCAACAGCATCTGTGACTGTTAAAAACATATATATATTTTCCCAAAACTTTTGTTTGGTTTATTTTATTATATCTTTAAGTCTATTAATCAAAGTCCACCTCTTGGAAAGGTCCTTTGTTTTCTTCCTGTAACGATGCGCTTGTAAAAACCATGAATTCCTTCTCTACCATCTCTCCCACCAGAAGCTATCAAAGTAGAATATTTAAGAGCCTTATATAATACATTGTCAACAATGTTCTGCAAGTGCTTTAACTCTTCTCATTCACCATTCATTCGCCTCTTAAAAGCAATCGTGAAGAAAAGCCTTCTCCTGGTTCTACAAGATTTAATATAAAAATATATTTTTCTCTAAAGATGTAAAATTTTGTAGGTGATTTTGTTTTTCATACCTATAAACTTGTCATGGAGGAAGCAGATAAGTGACCTATGGAGACAGGACATTATCTAATACAGGTTAATTTCTCATGGCTTATGTTTTTCTTTTCCTTTTTTTTTTTTTTTTTTTTGTTTTAAGAAGTGTATGCATCAGAAAAACAAATTATCTTTATGCTACTTACTAAAATACTATTTTCTCACCTATAGCTCATATTTCATCTCAAAAGGCAGATTAAAAAAAAGCTAGCAACCAACTTTTTATCCCTCAAAACCAAACAGAAATTAATATTATACTACTAAATCATAGTTCAACTCTGCTAAACTCTGCTAAAGAATAACTTGCAGTTATGAAATTTACAGTTCGAATGCTTTCAATTTTTCTTTCTAAAGTCCATAATGATCAGGGTAAAATTAATGTACATACCATAATAATCTCACCATCATTTATATCTCATCTCTAAGACAGTCAAAACAAGTCATTTCAAACTTTATATAAAGACTAAGGAAATTACAAACTAAAACTCCAAATGTTTGTCAAAAGGTAAAAGGCTTGTATAGTGCTTTCTTGAAAAAAATGAGGAAAACATCATTTGAATGCAGATGAATGGTTCATCATGAATAATAAGGATAACAACTTCTCCTTTGGGTATTACTGATCTTGCCAACGTAGAATCAAAATGTGAAAGGATTTTTCCTTTGATGAATACTCAATTTGCTAAGCAGAGAAAAACATCTATCAACATAACTTGACATTTGCCACTTCCAGCTTCTATTTTACCTCACCAGCCACAAAAGCTGGTTTTTACTTTCTTCAGTTATTTCCTAAAGATCTCCCTGCCCTTCCAAGCACCCTTGAGAAGAGTCAGGCCAAGCTGAGGAGGTAGGAAGGCTTCGCGCTCCAAACTATCGAGCTGGGGAGAGGTTCACTGTAACCAGACCGAACAATGGGAAAAACTTCACAGAGCTCAGAGCAGTCACAGAACCGGGTACATTTTGGAAGGAATCGACATTTACCTGGGATGTAGCCTGAACTAGGAATTATGGACCTGACCCTGCTGATGAGAGGGGAGGGGAGGCTGACCAGATTGCTCCCAAGAAATCTCTCTGACATAGCAGCAGCTAATTTCAAAACAAGCAGATACAAAGTTTGACCTCTCATCCTTCAGCAAGGCAATTACGGGACTAAGAACTACCTTGGGAAATCACATTATTCGTATTCAAATTATTCCCATAATTGTCCATCACGATCCCTTGTGTATGCTACTGAATAGTTGGAAGTGCTGCTTGACCTCTCTTTTTTCTACATCCCAGCACTAAAGAAATGATGCTGAGTTTGGGTAGAGGGAGCCAGAATGACGGATAAATCTTTTTCAAAAGAAAGAAAAAATTAACTATGGATATATTAACACTCTATGAGGCATGAAAATGGGGTTCTATTTCCTCATAATTTATGAAGTTGTATTTCTTTCATAAGCAACATTGCAAAATAGTGAAAAGTCCATGCACAGCAGATTTTAAAGGATTCACAACAAGAAATGCTAGTCAAGTGATTTGGAAAAATATTTGAGAAAAAATGAAAAACTGACTCCATCTCATTTTTTTTATGAAATCCACTGGACAGCATAAAGAAAACGGTATGCACTGATGAATATTAAAAAAAAAAAAAAAAAAGAAAGAAAATCTATCTATCAAGTATATAACT
>JAWLRI010000147.1:779359-810396 GCA_034781795.1 Crypturellus tataupa
CCCCCCCCCCCCCCCCCCCCCCCCCCCCCCCCCCCCCCCCCCCCCCCCCCCCCCCCCCCAAAAGCTCCTTGGGGACAAACTGGACCAGAATAGAAACTAGAATAAAGACATGGAATGCGGCATTTTCTCTAGTTTAAACCAAAGAAAGGTAGTCACAGACAAGTTCAAACATAGCTGATATATTCTGAGCTTCAGCTTCTGCTTTTTACATTTCCTGATTTTCAAAATCCTTCCTGAAAGAGGATTATACCTAACATAGTATCCCAAGCATGCCTGTTTCTATGCAAAGCATAATCTACCTGGAAATTAGCATGCTGGATAAAACTCTCTGTAACATTTTGAAGATAAATAAAATATAACTGATATAAAATTCTCACACAAAATATCACTACAGGTACATGTTGTATGGAATAAAACAATCTTATCCTGACAGATGAACCACTTGAGCTGGAGCACTTGAGATGCAAAGCAGCTGCATAAAGTAAGACTAACTGTCCAAACTCACTTTTCCTGGCCACGTAGCATGGGCAGGGCTCACAGCCTAGCCATTTCCCGCGTGTAAAGGAAGGCAATGACCACAGTGGATCGATATTGCCACTACCTAAAATGCTGCCTTCTGCTCTCCATGTGCTTAGGATACTTATCGCCACCCGTCCAGCACCTAACTTATGGGGTTGGACAGCAGAGTGGACGTGCATCCTGCAGCACAGGAGTGGGAATGGGGAGCAGCAGGCAGGAGCTCCTCAACCAAAGCCACTGGTTTGTGGAGTTAAATTCTGGGCAATGAACATCACTTGTCTTTTAAAGCACTACAGGAAAATCAGATGAGGCGAACAAAGTACTTTTATTTCTTTTACTTACGCAAAATCAGATATAGAAGAAAACATTAAGAAGCTAGAATTTACAATATTTTCCAGTTGGCAGAATATAAAGATGGTTTAGATTCATGAATGAATTTTTTACTCCTTTTCACTCATTTTCCACAGGTCAGCTTGTGCGCATGTGCGTAAATGTAAAATGACTATGGTAGAACAATAAAAATGCAGTACAGTTGAAAAATATAATTTAAAATGGAATCAATCCAAACCTCTCCATTAAAGAATTCAGTAGGAATACTACAAAGATCCACTAGAAGGAGCTAGAACTATGTCCAATTTCAAACAGTACAGTCATTATACAGATTTCATTGGTTTAAAGGGAAAAATAATTTCTTTACTTTTAAGACAGTTCTATGTTTTTATCTGACACTTCAGTTTTAACTTCATAAGCAAATACAGAAAGAATACAATAATCACAAGCATGATTAAAGATATATACTATCTTTAATCAGAAATAAATTCCACTTTCAGTTTTGGTATAGCATTTTTTTCCCTTTTGAAAAATGCATTTTATAACAGATTATAGTAAATAATGCTATAACTAGCAGTCATATAATCCATGCAACAGAGAAACAGCTCAGCACATAATGAAAAACTAGATAGCCTAAAGCAGACATTACTTTTAACAAGCTTATGAAGTTCAGTTCCAATTCTAGACAAATCTACAGCAGATTCATTGCCGCAATTAAACTCTTCCTCTCTACTGACAGATATAGAGACAGCTTTGTTTTATAATCCAAATAAATGATGACTGTCTCATGTTGCTGAGAAATATCACTAAATCTGGCCATATACATGCTGTCAAGGGAAGACTTGATGCTAGGACAATGCTGAGTGTAACTTTTGTTTGCTTTCATATTATTTATTATACTACAAGTGTTATACTGAAAATTTCTGAAAGACTAATTTGTTGAAAAAACAGACTATCAAAACTGCACTATTTGTTTTGCATGATAAAATTAAATACAAAAGTAGGAAAGAAGGAAAATATACACTATTCTTTTTGTGTTACTCAGGTAAATTGACTTCTTGCCATGAATACTTACTGGTCTGTAGCTGCTTTTCTCTGGCATGCATGTCAGCAAGTATTTGTTTGAAATGGTTGATGAAAGCTGCAAGGTCAGCATCCAGAAACACTGGTCCTTGTTCTCTTTCTTTCAGTGCTTGACTTTGAGCCTTTAGCCGTTCAATTTGAGGTTGAAGGGTTGATAAGCGGATGATTTCATCCTGTATGTTCAAATAAAAAATAATCAAACTAAAGACACCCTACATCTTTTTTGCCACGAAGTCACTAGTGTTTCAATGCCCATAAAATCTGTTTTACTTCCAACTACAGGAGTAAAACTGAAAGCAAATCTCATTAGCATTTTTAATCTTTTTTTTTCACAAATCAGTATTTCTATTCCCAATATTAAGGTCTTTCTTACAATTTTTAAAGTAACTTTCATATGTGATTAACATTTAAGCACTGCAATGCTCAAAGAAAGTAGATAGATGATAGAATTTATCCCAAACCCATATCTGTTACATAACACATTAATAGTATGAAGTGATAAACAAGTGGAGATGCACAGTAATTGTTTTGTAGCCTCAGAGAAATATGTTGCAGGGTTGTGCTCCCTTCTGGAGATCCTGCACTTACTGAGGCACTTGCAACTACTAAGTAAAAAGAAAAGAGGAAATGGGTAAGAGTGGCCTTATCAGAAACTTTTTACAAGAAAATGAATAATTCCTACAAGAAAAAGGCAGCTTGGGAATTAATTAAAACAAAAAAAAAAAAAAAACAAAGAAAGAAAAAAAAAAAAGGTATGAGCAGATCGAAATTTGGTTTTCAAACATTGTTCACAGTTTGAGAGTATCAGGAACCAGGAATTTTGTGAAGACAAATTTCTGTAAGTATGTCATGCAGTTTATAGTTTGTTACTATATCTCCAATTATATACCAGATTCATGTCAAACAATATTAGCTTGTGGGCAAGTGTATGCACTCAACATTTATGCCCCTCCTCAGAGGTTAAGCAGATTTCTAAAACCGGTATTGTATTTATGCTCCCTTCAAAAATCTTCATGTGATCACAAGCAAGATAGAAGCAGAAAAGTGACTGTGATGACACGATTCTATCAGAGCTGTATACAGTAAAGGCGACAAGCTTTTACGGTTGTGCAGCATGCAACTGGAAACTTGTAGAGAGGATGAGTGAGCTGATACGGTTGGTTTTGTACAACTATTGTGATTCTTCACAGGACAGTAAGGGAATATTTCTCCATTTAACTACATAATCCATCCTGTATTAAAATTCAGAACATGTAACACATAAAACAGTCTCTGTAGGATTTTGGACTTGCCCATGAAGACAATTTTGAGGACTGAGTCATTACAAGAGAGGTCATAAGCAACAGTTCTTAATGAAGAACCAAAGAAGTAGAGCCCTGCAGAAGAAAATAGTTGTGTGCCAAATTTCCTAACATTAGATATCTTAATATCTTGAAGTAACTTCATATTTGGGGCTCAGTTTTAAATATATGATGTTTCATTGCCTCTGTCTATTGAACATTGTTTCCTTTCCTGGAAACCAATAAAGGGAAAGGTAAGAAGAAGTTCATATATTGAAATCTTTTGCCATGATCTGGCCAAGTGTTAGGACACATATATAACAAAAAACTTAAAAATTCTCTACCTTGCACTTTTCCAATCGTGTTTTTACTGTAGCAGGATCTGTTACTGGTGCGGGTTGTGCTTTCAGCCAGTTCTCTGCAGTAACTGCGGTCTGCTCCAGTTGCTGCAGCTGGGAGTAGAAGTCAATGATGCTATTTTGGTACTCCAGCCATGCCAGTCTCTCACTCAGCAACTGGCAGAACTCAATCCAGCGACTCTTCAGCTGCTCTGAGGCTTGTCTGATATTATCAGCGTTAAGACCCTCTAAAAAAAAAAAGGAGGAAAAGTTGGATACTCAAAGATAACTAAGTCACAAAGCAAAATAAATTTCACAATTCAGTTTCTGTATCTGAGAGCTCATAAATCCAGGTAATGATTTATCATCACATAACAGCTCTGAAAACATAGATGTTGCATATTAGTGGAGAAAGCATTTCAAAAGTATTTTAAGTTTCAGGGAATTTTGGTTGCTCTAGGAATGAATTACAAAGTACATTCATGTAACAGAATGGGAATAAGCAATAAGTGGAGATACAATATATAACTAAAATTGCTATAAGAATTAAGAAATGCCTGATTATTGGATACTGAACACAATAATTAGGAGTGTTGGGGTTTTAAGAGTTTTAGGTGATCTAAACACAAAAGAGTACTTTCAAATGAACAGAAACTAGATTCCTCAGCTATTCTGGTGTTTTTTAATAACTCAATCCTTAAGTTTTGGGTTACATGCTGTTTTAGGAAATAATCATATACACTGAAGAATGACCATAGTGCTCAGATCAGATTTTCACATAGGCCAGTCCCGTATCTCTGACAGTGGCCATCAGGGGACATTCAGCCAAGCTCAAGAGTTAAAAAAACCTGGGGCAACTTGCCTATTTTCAGCCAAGGGTTGTTTTACTAATGTACATTGCCTATTTCCATTTATTGCTCATTATTAAATTAAGGTTCATGAGGGAAAAGTGACCATAGTTATTACAGACAAGAACACTTTTCGGAATTAATTAGAGGCAAAAGAGCTCTGTATACTGTGTGAAGAGGGGAAGGCAATGCAGACCAAGAATGAACCGAGAGGTCCTACATCAGTTACAATTTCTCAGAAATTTAGCACACAGGTCAAGTTAAAAACAATATTATCAAAAATATCTATTTTATTTTTCAGGGAAAGTTTGAATATAACCCCAACCTCTTTTTACTGCCATGATATACATATGTGTATATATATATATATACACTATACATATAATAATAGGACTATGTATATAGTAATAGTACAGTAAAAAAAAATGCTACATTATTATCCAAATCATCAAATTCAGAGTTTCTTTTTGAGATGGGTACTTCCTAAAATCAAGTTTAGACACAAATAAGACAAAAAATCTTCAGACCTATATAAGTGATTTTTTGGCATGCCTGTGATATGGTTTATATTATCCTTGCATCTCGTACTCTCAATCTTCTGCAAAATTTCTTTACTGGGCACACAAAAATAGGAAAGTTCATCTGCAATTGTTGAGGGCAGAAGGTGGAAAATGGCATCCTAACTAACTGTAGCTAAATGCCGTAAACAAAACATTAAAGTGATCTGAGGTTATACTAGAATTTCCAGGGAGTTACTCTAATGCATGCTCTCTGGTAAATCATGCTAAGCACTCGGCTGGGATCGCAAAGTCTGCTGTGGAGCTTCACCGCTCCCTGGAAAATGCCAGCGCGGATTCAGCTCAGGGCTGCCACATTCAGCGCCCCTTGGAAACAGCCCGCTTGGAAGCAGGCTGTGCAGTACCTGATAGCAGCTCTCTGGACATGCTCTGCTTCTGGGATGCTGCCATAGCCAAGCAAATTGTACACGAGTGCACAGAGCACAAGCAAAAATGTAGAAAGATAGGAGGCCCAACATGAATGAGGTGTAATGGCAATTGCTGCGGTTGCAGAAGCTACGTGTACACACTACACTGTGTAAACTGGATGGCACAGTTTAATGGCTGATCAAAGGCATAAAAAGAAGCTTATAAAGCATAAGGAGGTAAACAGTATTTTGGCACATCTTAAACAGTAAAATCCATCAGTGGTCTTATCTTTTTTCTTCTTTTTTTTTTTTTTTTCTCTCTAATCGGCAGACATAGAATGCAATAAAACCATTCATTTTCTTAGTGTTTAATCTCTATTTAAAAGATAGTGATATGTAAAAAGGCATCATAAAGCTGCATGGCATGTCTGAATTAAAAAAATCAAAGTTGACCACTCAATTAGATAACAAATATCACCAACAGCAATAATAAACACATGTATGGGAGAGCAGCTGTTAATTATGCTGCATTTCAACAATTGCTTCTTTCTCGTTGTGACTCTGATTATAAAAATATTGTATACTCATTGCATATAGAGAGCAGATATCCTTGATGTTGTGTTCATGACTACCTCTGTGCTCTGGAAGATCCACGGAGTTTGAAGAAGAGATTAAAAGACCATTTTCATTTATTCTTCCCTTCCTCCCTTTTACACTGTCACAATCTCCAAAGTACTCTTAGATGAGATAATGATTACCACGGGAAGGATGCAGTCATGGATTTTCCTTACACAGTAATACTTTTCCCGGTAAGATTTTTTCAAGGATTCAGATAGCACTATGCTTCAGATCAAAATCTAGACTCTTTAGATTCTCTTTTATTCCTTTTATTCTTCTTCCCTCTCTTAATGTAACATTGAAATATGTGAAAAATATTATTAATTTGTACCCAAACATTGAGTCTATATGTGATTTCAGAAGCCCAGAAACCAACAAAGAGATGCCTTTGCTGCTCACTTAACTTAAGTGGGAAGCACAGAACAGGAATGGTGCAGAGCTGTGCCATAGACACTGCACAAGAGCACCTCCACACGATGCAACTTTACATCTCTCAGTTCACCTCTCAGACACTAGAAACTAAATTCTTGTTTTTCTGGCTTTCACTTAACTAATGTGTCTACACAATATTATCAATTGATACAAACTCTAATCCAGAACTAGAACTTGTCCAGATATTCACATTTGACTTATTTTGAAGAGTTAGTCCTCTCTCTTTCTTACAATGACAAATTAATAGTTATTTGGACAGTTGATGCAATGAAAGTAAAATTAAATTGATGAAAATCAAGAATTTGAAACTTAATTTCAAAGCATGTATTGATTGTTTATTATCTTTAGTAGTTTTATCAACCAACATTTTTCATTCCTGACATTAACATCAATCCTATTATTTTGTTTCACTCACAGCAGTGAGATATACTGAATGTTGACAATCAAGTGAAGGAACACTGTAAAACCTATTCACTGGTAAAACATTATTATTTTATGAATAATGGCTCACAATCTTTTCATGTTTAATATTCTAAAAGCTCCTGATATAATCAGTGAATAAATATATTGTACCCAGAGGAAACAGATCATTACCTGAAGTGCATCCATTAATTTTATTACCTGTGTACTGCACATAACAAATTGTGTTTGAATATTTTTAATTGCGCAGCACCTTACATGCAAGTACTTTGGAATTGCCACTTAATATGAAGTATAGCTTATTAAGTGCATTTATCATTTACCATGCCTCCATGAGAGAATAAACTAATAGTATCTCTGTTTTTATAGCTTTTGACTCATAATCGTATGTGAAATGGTAACTCATAATGAAATAAGATAATAAACTGCCTCCTTAGAACAGTGGCACTTGTTAGTGTTTTATCATAAAAAAATCTTTTCTATTTATTTTAACGTTTCCTATCAAAGGTCTCGGGGTACCCATTTTGATGCACTATTTATTTTTTTCTAAACCGTTATACTGATCAAATGTCCATTCAATTTCCTGAAGCACTTCACTGTTTCATAAGCAGATTTGTTTCTATTTTAGTTTAAAAAAATGGAAAAGAGGAGATGCAAGTTTTCGTTGTGTGTGATAGCAGACTTTGTAAGTGTCTTTAAAAGCATGAGCAAGGAGAGGGAGAGCAAGGCCCATGCCAAAGATGGTGTTCGAGTAAAAAGTTATCCACCAAAAGAAGCGATGACCTCCCCTGCAATGAGAAACCTCCTTCCTACAGCACTATCGCAACCGTTCTTTCTGCCAGAGTTCTTTCTAGAGCAGAATCCTTTTGCTTACAACGGCTGAAAGCATTTACATAAGAATACTGTCCTACAGGAACACACTACTGCAGAATTTTTCTCTGCGCTAAAGAACTCAAAAAGTGACCGTATATAAATTTTCCCATTTTCTATACAATTTGAATCCTATCTTTCATTTTATCATTCAAATAATCTAGTAATGAAATTCACCATTTCTCAGAATATCTCTCTTCTATGTATCAGATCTTTTCACCTTTTGCATTTTTCATCAGTTATACTCAAAATATTGTTTATAGGCAAAGAGGAAGCATACTGCAGTCTTTTAACTACAGATTACACTGTACAGGCATGACAATGGTCAATTATTTCACTGAAGGGTTTCCCTGAAGTAAATATCCCATCTAAATTCTGATTGAGAAAAGTTTAAAAGGTTTTTCATTGAAGATAACTTTATACGTCTTCCCTCCACAGGTTAAACACAGATAGAAATAAACTCACAGATGATAGAAAAATACACTTTAAGTCCTGTTCCTTCCCACTCTGTGAAAGAGAGTTCTAGCATTGAAAGAGGAAGGTATGTAGGTTTAGTCAGTCTGCTTGGTTGCACTTTATTTTAGAGAGTCAGTAAACAAACTTTCCTGTGCTGTACTCTCTCCTTTCATTCCTAGTGAGATCAGAAAATTAAAATTCAGATATCAACAGAAGTAACCAAGAGACTAAGGCTGCATGTCCCAAACAACGTTCAACATGCTCTTTGGAGACTAAAACTGCTCATCTGAGTTACTGTGGAAAATATAAAGCTGTTGTTCATGATAGTTTGAGATGTAGGATTAAGGTTGAACTACTTGTTTATATGTCTTTTAGTTTAATAACCAGACATAGTCTCACTATTTGTAATTGCATAAGACCAGAATAAAAGATAAACAGAAAGTTCCTTGTACTTAAAAGTTCAAAAGTTGAACTTCCTCTACACACTTAGTGTAATTCAATAAACACCTAGAAAGATACAGTATTGGCAATATTTTTCTTAAAATCACCTTAGAGTTTACCCCAACTGATGTCTCTTATTAAATTCTACTGGCTACTACTTTCACTTCATGGTGATTATTGCATCTTTTAACCATTAGTATACTCTCTCGAGATGGCCTTCGAGACTGTGGAGGACCTGAAAGCCACAAAAACATTTCAGGCTTAAAGTCTGGAGGAGCCATTTTCCTTACCGAGTTGTTTATTCCCTAAAACAATCACACAAAAGGAGATTTAATTCCTATAGACACCCAACCTTCTCCAGCCTGTCACCTCTGCTAGAATATTCTTGAGACCAAGGTTGCCATGATCCATCACATGATATCTGGCGTTCACAGAAGTCTTCCGGAAACAAGTTTAGTCATGCCGATTAAACTAGCCTACCCTGTGCCCAGCTGAGAGACACTTGCTTTCTTAAAAAAAAAAAAAAAAAAAAAAAAAAAAGGCTTAATTTAGGGAATACCAGAAAAGCACTTATACACAAATCTCCCAGCCACAAGATCACAACGGCAGAGGAAAAGCAATATAATGTGCTAGTGTGTTCTGCAACTAAAATGGAAGCTAAAATAAGCAAGATACTCTATGGTTTCCATCAAATTTGTTTAGCTAGATTAATTAGTATCTGAAAGCCTAAGCATTCCATCATTAGCATTAAAATCTTGGTTCTTTATTGTAACAACTTAAAAATAAATATTCTGAAGATAAATGCATTCAACACTTATTTCTGGTATACAATTCAATATGACAGAATGTGGCCTATGTTTAACATTTTATTGAAAAACTACACATTTTTTAATATAAAGAATAATGATACAACATACAACTTTACTTCCATCTATTGTAGAGTTTTCTTTTTTTTTTTTTTAAAGTATCAAGAAATTCAAAAACTTGACATGATAAAATATTAAAATTTGGAATGGAAAAATCAATGATAAAAATGGAAACTTACAACTAATTTTCTTTTTTAAAGTTTGTAAAAGACTTGACATTTATTATATTTGAAAAGCCAAATTCCCCAAATCTCTTCCAAAACCTGGAAAATGTTTATATTTGTCTATAATACAAAATATTCCATCAATATGTATATTACAAAATATATATTGTATATTATAATAAAGGTCAGAAAACAATTTTAAAAACTGTTCAGTGTACTGCCTTTAAAGCATTTGCTGAAATAACTCAGAAAAGCTAATGTACCTTCCAAAGCTTAGCACAGTCAGAAAATAAGATTACAACTTAAGTCTCTATGCAGAACAGATTGCTAATATACAGTTCATTACTGTGAACACATTTTACACACATTTCTTTTCATGGCACTAAAGTTATAAGATTTCTTCTCTTTTTTAATTAAAAACTTTAACATCCAGAAATAATAAAGAAATATACGGCAACGTTACTACGCTGTTCCATTTAAACAGTATTTGCTAATATAATTCTTGCGATAAATATGAACTTGTATGTTTATCAAATCCCTAAGAAGCTTATCTAAATCAACTCCCATGTAATTACCATTCACCATCTGTTCCACCAGGGCCTCAGCTGATCTGCTGGCATCTTGCAGTTTTCTGTACTTCTCAGGCTTTTCTCGCTGGATGGCCTGCAGCATGACAGGAAAGGTGAGTATTTCAACAGAGGGATTTTGAAGAAGAAAGTAATTAATCTCAGGGATGTCTTCTGACTTCTTGAGACCATTTAACCTGTTTCATTGCCCTGCTAGCTTCCTGATTTGACAATCACACAACACTGGACACAACATCAGGAAAAAAATCAGTCATAAAAGTCAAATACATAAATTGAGAATAAGAGCACAACAGATTTGACAAACGTTACATATTGGTATTTTACAGACAAATAAAACATACAAATTAAGAGCTATTCAAAGCCCAATATTTCAAAATAATATATATATATATATTCAATAGAATTTCATTGAGAAGAAATAGATTTGCTCATTTCTAATGCAACACATCCTCTATTCCTATTGGTATTGGTTAATATTGAGAATATTAAGCAAATCACAGGGTGTAATAGGACACTGCAACATTGTGTCCATATACCATTGGATTTCTTATTTTACTCTCTTTTTTTGGGAAAAAAAAAATCAAATGTGTATTAAGGTATAAAATATCTAACATATATATTAATATATAAAATAGACATTTGGTAAGACACCAAATAGGAGTGACAGCTCCAGAATCAACCCAGGCTTCTGGTTATGTATTGGCCTTAATGCTCCCATTCACCTTTCTATAGTGAATAATCTCCCATCCCCATTCAGCCATGCAGTCTACCAAGGGTAGTTGGCAAAGCTGCAGGATATAGTAGGAGTTCCTAATGGATATAGTAGGAATTCCTAATTTCATTTGAATTAGTAAGAATACACGTGGAAAGTAAATATATTTTGGACCTGACAGCCCTTCTACGTTGTCTTGTAATTTACATTCTCAAGTCACACCATTGATTTTAGCCTACTTTAGTTGTTTAGATGCGATTCAGTTGCCCTGAATTTCTTGTTTAGGTCAGCAAAAGCAGGATACAGCCGTACTCAAATTAGCCAATTGAAACAAGAAAATTATCCAAGAAACAGGAGTCTGCATACCTGCCCATCACGTACTCCCCCCAACTCAAGAGTATCTCAGCTTATTGTGGAACATACTCATGTACAAAAAGATATGCCAGAGCAAATCCCAGATGATCTGTATGGGAAGATAACACTAAGCCTAGTTAGGGCTTCTTAGTGTCGCTGACCATCCTAAGCTTGCTGATCACCTTTATTTCTACAGAGAACCCACACGTACTTGGTGTGACTTGCGTCTTAAGGTGAAAAGGTTCCTTTCAACCAGAAAAGAAGCCTAACGGACAAACTCACTCAAGTAGGTGTCTAAGAATGCATTTAGTCACTTAAATTTGATAACACTACTTTTAGAACACATTGGTATACCTTGGAAGGGGAAAATATAAATATCTTTTAAAAATTCACTTAAAATTACTTTTTAAGTGTAATGTCTTCAATTTAATAAATTTCTGTGCTTTACAGTTAGAATGGCAAATTGTTTAAACAATAAAAAGTCTGTGAAATATCAGTTAGGCCAAATACTGGAATGGTGAGTCTTCTTTACTTATATAAAATGGTACTCATTTCTATACATGAAACATGCAAAATTATAATAATTTCCTAGGAAAAGAATTCTAATGCTTTAATAGGGAAAAATGGAGAACTTTCCTTATTTTCTCCAAGCATGAAATTTTGGAAATATGGAGAATAAAACTGGGGAAAGAGGAATTAATTTACAGAAAGGCTAATGTACAAGAAGAACATGGGCAATGCCCCTGGTTTTCATGAGCAGCGAGGAGAAACTTGGAAGTTTAAATGGGCATCCAGTTAACTCTGCACATGTCTGCAGGCTACTTATAGATGCCATCCGTTCATGCTATGGAAAAGGTTAAATGCCAATCTCTCTAGCAATAAGTCAAAGCTCCCTAAAACTCGGTGATACAAATTTGTATAAACAGCATATTTTTTAAAAATAGTATATAGAGAAGAAGGAATATTTTACATTTTGCAAGGATCCATTTATTTTATTCCTAAACTCGGCAAAGTTTAATCCAACTGATTTTAAGATTAATGTATCATTCATTTTGCAGGTGTTGTAGGTCAAAATCTTCTAACATTCTACTATTCCACTGCACAATTTAAGTATTTTTCCAAATTTTAAAAAGATCTTTTATTAAGTCCCTGCCGAGTTTCAAAATTAGCTATGGAATATGAATTAATCCTTCTCTGTCTATAATGCCAGGTGTAATTAGCAAAAGTCTAACTATAGAAAACTCAAAGGAATCATAAAAACACTAAAATATACTGAAAATAATCTTACTCTGTCTGTAGCACCAGATGTGTAATTATCATGAGTGTGACAGTAGTGAACACAAAGAAATCATAAAAAAACCCATGAAATATACAGAAATAACTTTTTTGAAATATAAAAATGATATGACATTGAAGCCTGTGGCACTGAACCCTTCAGTAATATATCATGTGTCCATGGAGCAATTTCTATATCTCCAGAAAAAGATTAATGTTTCCAAGTCCTGATAGAAGTAAGAGCATTATATGTGAAGCACCAAATATTAAAACATGGCACATTCAGTAAACACATGGAACTTCTGTCCACTGTTTTTGTGTAATTAGGATATATTATAAAAAGGGAGGACTAACATTCAGGCAATGGCTACAGAAAGACATATGATTACATAAAAAACATACTACCACCCAAAGAAAGTAAGACTGTCCTCTTTGTCCTCATACAAAAAAAAAAAAAAATTGGGGGACAGCTTGCCTTTTTTGGGGAGGAAGGAGAAAATTCACCTTGCCTACTTCCACTGTTTTACTGTCCTCCCTTCAGTGGTTTGCCGAACCCACAAACTTTGTCTTAGATTTCTAAGCTCCTTAGAGTAAAAACTTCCATAAGCAAATGTAACATGTCTAGAAATGAATGGAGGTGAATACCTCTCATTTATCTCCTCAGCTCTGCTTCATTCACCTCCTTTACTGGGACAATACTCCAGATTTAGGTTCATTCATGATATAAGAAAAGCTGGAATAAGTTTGAGGGGAGGACTGTGACATTTGTAAATTTAGTGTACACTGCAATTGTAACACTCTTCTGATGAAAAGTTGCTGAAAACGTAAATTTTAAAATCTAATTAAAATAAAAAAACTAATTTTCCCCTTTTATCCTTTTTTATAAAAACAGGAAAATATATCAAAAAGAAAAAGGATACATTTATGCAGTTTCTT
Source organism: Crypturellus tataupa (assembly GCA_034781795.1). Lineage (NCBI taxonomy): Eukaryota > Metazoa > Chordata > Aves > Tinamiformes > Tinamidae > Crypturellus > Crypturellus tataupa. The sequence goes on from JAWLRI010000147.1 coordinate 792,814, forward strand.
TCAATTGGAGATTAATTCTCTTTTGTAACTATTTTGTAACTGGCAATAAAAATATATAATGACCTGGTTTTAACTGTACGTTATTATATTTGATTCAATGTTATTAAAAATTCTTCTTTTGCTAAATGCCAGTTGAATATTAATGGGATAATTTCACAACATTCTCAGAGTTTTATTTGACCCTAAGATTTTATTTGGCATTAAATGACTTAATAACCTAGACACACTGATGTTCTAAGTCATTTGGACGCTATTCCTATTAAATCAATGTCCTGCTTTGTGAGCTCCATGGTAGGATGTTGAGTAACAGAATTCCCTAACCTCCTGTGAGCCTGATCAATTACCCCTGTGGGCAGGAGATGGCAACATCATCACTGAGTTTAACAGTGATTTGTCTTTAAAATATCCTGGCCCAACAAAGCATGTCTGGAAAAGGTCACTAAAAGAAAATGAACAAATGAGAATGAGCATTTAAGAATGTCAAGAGAACACATTTAATTGTCTGGGATATTTAACATTTTTTTCTTAAAACAAGTCCTTATAGTTTTCCCTTTGATATTGAATTTCCAGATGCTTCTTGGCTATGATAACTAATTTTAAGGAATTTTTGAGTTTACCAATTCATAGTCTCGAAACTGACTTCCTATTAAAAAAGATTTTATAACTAGTAAGTTTGAATTTTCTCCACCTGAACTTTCAAATATTTGGACATACATTAACGAAGATCCGTGAAGGTCATTATGGCTTAAAGGAAACAAAAACAGCACAAGTCACTGGTGGGTCTGTTTTAAGTAAAATAAACATACTAAGTGAAAAATGTTAACAGTGTGATGCAGCTATGTTTAGGACATAATTACTTGGATGCCTTTATTGAAGTAAGATGGAGTAATATAGTTGTCCCACACGCAACTTATACCTATGGTGCCTACTCTCTTTGGCCCCTTCATCTTGGGACTTTGGAGGGCTATAAATACTGTTGCCTCTCCCCGGATGTAGGGATGGGTTTTCTGTGCATATCTAGTATATTCAATCTGTACAGTGCATCTGCCAAAAGCTAATTTTCCTGCCAATATCTGAAGAGCAGCTGCTTTAGCAAACATTTCATACAGCCTGCTCTTGGCTCCATCTCCCCCAGGCCTCCTCTGAGCTGGGATGGGAGTAGGCTTTTGAACTTGATGAATCATCAGTGATGGCAAAAGAGCTTTCCTTCTGGCTGTCTCTTCTGAAGCCTCAGTCCCCGCATCATTTAACAGATGTATTTCCATTATATCACATGGAAGTGACCCTCAACCCAGAAAATTGATGACAAGTCGCCACAGGAAAAATTAATCCAACTAGTAAACCATCCTAAAAAAAAAAAAAAAAAAAAAAAAAACCTTGCAAAAGAGAAGGTAATTAGGAACATGGTATGGGGACTAGCAACTATCCTGGTAGAAAAAGAAAGGAAAAAAAATTTGGTTGGATGTCGGACATCAATCAGGCACAGGTGTTCTGTGCTATACCAATACAGACAGTACTTAAAGGAGAAAAGTAAATGATAGTTAATAACTACATTTCTCCTTACCTCCTCCAATATTATGTATGTTTTGAGCAACCTAAATGAGATCTGAACAAATGTGGTAGCTAGGGGCCTCCCATTCCAAGTGCTTAGCCTGAGCATCAGCACAAGACATGAATTACTAGGGATTCTCATTGGGACCAGGGAAGATCTGTGGTCCACCTGCCTTCAGTATTGTATAAAATGATTCCCATTATCTTAGCAGGTAAACAATGGAACCTACCAAATCTTCTCTGTATATTTGACTAGTTTGATTCGTTTAAATATATGATACACATATATGTAATATATATTTACATAACATGAAGTGCCATGAGCTAAATTCAGTATGTTACACTCTAACAGACTGTCAGTAATGTTACGATAACATTAAATTAAAACTATTGCAAGAAAAGTCTGATTTAAAATGATCTTTAAAAATATATTTAAAGTAATGAAATTCAGTGTTCCTCAGCCTTATTACATCTAATTATGATGGATAAGAAGAAGGGAGAAAAAACAACAGCCAAAAGTTAACTTCACTACAGTAACTTTGTTTCATCTGTTTGTGTTCTAGGATTAAATAACATCTTATTTTTTAAAGAAACATCCTCAAGTTCCCTGAGATTCTAAAAGTATAATAGGTTACTATACAACAAAGTTGCCCTTCTCTTACTCAGAAAAGGCAAGTATTTTGTAACTATCTACAAAAAATAAATGTAGAAAAAAATGTAAAGATGACACTAAAAGATGACATTTTTCATCCTTCAATTTATGCAAATTAAGCCATTAGGATAGAAGTGTGGTGCAAGTGAGAAGTAATTAATAGAATTTGATTCACCTTTACCAATGATTTTCATGAATCTAGAGTACCTTAATTAAATGTACACATTAGTAAATATGTTCTCTATATTCAGAAACAATGTGAAGCATTTGTGGTGTTAAAATCTCCAATTTACAAAAATAGTAAACACTTCTAAATTTCTCTTATATATGATCTATCAATGCTTGTCAGTCTACATTTGAACTCTTCTAAACTTGGACTTTGAAAGCACTTTCACAAGTTAATACAAACTGACAAACATATATATTAGTACTTTTTCCTACATTGACTCTTTCTTTGAGATCTGAGAGATTTCCTTCTTTTCGATACATTGCAAACTCGGGACTCTGAAGTACAGCTTCTGAGCGGGTCATCCAACTATGGAGCTCTGTTGTATCCGAGTCAAACCTAAGATAGAGAGAAGTGTGATAAGGTATTTCATTTCCACAAAGTATTTCAGAAAATAACACTGTTGAACCAAGTGTTTAAACAAGTGCATAAGCCAAAATTTCTCTCTCAAGAAAGGTTTTAAATGGTCCATATGTCACCTGTTTACTGTAAATTTGAGAACCTCCAAATACTGTTTTGTTTTTAAGACACTGATTGACAAATGAACAGATATAAAAGTAGAATCCTGAAAATTGTTGTAAGTCGATTATTTAGAAGATATACAACAAGTGGCTCTGTCAGCTAAAGAAAGTGTAATACAAGTCCAGCTGGCTCAGCTGAAGATCTAGGTCTATGATGTGGCTCACTAAATGTAGTCTTCATACCTGTATGGTTTCTGTGCTGCCTTCTAGTAATGATATGAAAGATATTCAGAGAGGAAATTTGCATTAATAATGACCAATAAATTATAACTTTCCTACAGCTAAAAGTTTAGAAATGGAAAATTAAGATGCTTAATTCTGTGCATACATATTTTTAAGTAGTTTTTAATGTACAGTCATTTTTAATAAAACCTGGAATCTTTCATCAACTGCCTTAACATTGATTGCAATTTGTGACTCCAACAACAAGGTGTGAAAGACTCTGAGTGGTAAATAATGAAAATAGGAGAAACAATAATCACATACTTTCTTAATTTCAGCCCAATAGCCTACACTTAAATCATCAGCGCTTAGATGCGATGTGAATATAAACAAGCCTAGTAACACTATCTGCACATTTCTCAGAAGACGAAAAAAGATATGATTAAAAAGGAATGGGATGTACAGAAATTTAATTTTATAAATAATCATGAATGCAGAGGCAGAAAACAAAACAAAAAGTGAATTTTCATCCTGTTCAGAGAATCTCCACCCTAGTATCAGATTCGAATGCAGCAAACTGAACAGTACTGCTGTCAAGAGTTTCCCACCTAAGCATTACCCCTTAGCTTGCACAACATTTCATCAATTGTTATTCTTGAAACAGAATCTTATAATTTACTGTAGAGACCTACACATCTGCCCTATGTATGAATGATCAGTGATGGGCAATTTTACAGAGGTAAGACAGAGTTCTTCTCAGTTAAGTTAGGGCAACTACCTGTTATGTCACTTGAGGACTGCTGAGATATAAAGAAGCCTCAAATATCCACTATATACTTTTTTTTTTTTTTGCAAAAAAAGGAAACAAAAAACAACCCCTGAAAAAAAAAACAATATTAGTGCTGTACTTCCTTCTGTTTTACTCAACTGTCTGGTTAAAGGCTTGTCAACAACAGAGGCAAAACAAACAATAGTAGGATCTATATTAAGTGCCACGACAGAACTAAGGTGATGGTCTCTGGGCATCCAACTACAAGGAATTGCCACCCTGATTCTTTGTCACCAATGCCCCCAAAATGAGCAGCCCAGATGAGGGGGTATTGTCACTGTGCTCTCCAGGCTCCCACTACGGTCAGGAGCTAGATAGATAGGAAAAACATGCAAATAATGTACAAAGCAAAGGTCACTTCTTTCGTCTCATTTAAATCTATAGTCAAAGCTAACTCTATAGCCATTGCTGGTTACTGTGGCAAAACAGCTGGCTGTGTAATGTAGAACACAGAACATCACATAAATGATAGCAATGAAAAGATGTTTGCCAGTCCTTCAGTACTAAATTCCCTGGACAGCAGGTAAAAGTTTATTACTTCTGTTGTCTGCCCTTTTCTGCAGTTGCAGTTAAGTAGGGCCATCAAGGCAAGCTCTCTAAAGAACAATCTTGGATGAGCCTGCTTTAGTAAGGAAAACAGCAAAGCAAAATGTTTACCAGTGATTACTTTTTAGACAAAAAGACTTAGCCTCTGCCCCTGGTCAAAGTCATTCTTTCTGCCTTATCGACCCCTGAATGTGTTATCTAGAAGAGGAATGGGGGAATTTGGGAGAGTCTTGGCAGTACACAAAATGATGAGTAACACATCACATGGCCCAGAGATTTATCAGATGGTGATGAGTACTGGCCACAGCACGCAGCGTCTTCATGGAGCTAGTGACAGGCAACACTGCTCTGCCAGTGGCGATTTCTTCTGCAGATAAAGGCAAACAAAGCCTCCTGTTCCAAAAAGAGTTAAATAAAGAGGAGGGGGAAAAGGGCTGAGAGAGCTGAGTATTGTTTCAGGGCAGCTTTTTGCACAGCATAAATATGCTTAACATTTACAGACATTGAACCTTTTTCTATTGCTTTAGGAAAAAAAAAAAAAAAGATTATCTCTCCTAAGTTTAGCTTCTGTAAAAGCACAAAATGCAGGTAGAATACTGCATTTAATTGTTATGTTATGACTGTTAGACATATGACTTCTGAGAATAGTTTCAATTACAAACCATGTTAACTCTAGATTGATAGCAAAGGATCAATATAGTCCTTAAATCTTGTAAGTATAACAATACTTTTGACATAAAAAATAATGAAATACTACCTTCCTGGCCCAATAAAGTTGAGTGCGTGTAGAATTTGTTAAAAATAAATCCATGGAAGACACTAAAACCAAATCACTTCAGGCAATCGCTCTAAGTAATCACCTCACTTTAAAATGCATGTTAGCTTGCTGTCTACCTAAAAATTCAATCTGCAGCAGAGAATTTACTGCCTCTAAAATTCTTTATGTGGCACGCATGGTTTAGTTTTCAAATTAGCCTTTATTTTGGCTATTCTTTACAATAGAAATCTTTTACAGCTCTCCCTGCCCTCTATTTATAAGTCAACACATCTCAGATGAATTGAAATATGGTCTCTTTATATTTAGTCCAGCCTATGTTTGAAAAAAAATGATATTTTTTATCCATACCACTGCAAGCTGCAGGCAGCAAACCCCATGTTGCATGCATGTATGCCACCCCACCAGCTGATTGCAGCAACTCATTTTCTTTACCATATTAACCACAGACCCTTTCATTATTCCCTTGCTGAAATCATTAAATGTACAGAAGACTGTTTGAAAATGTCTCCTTGTTCTAGTTTTCGCTTCTTCTTCTAAATTAAACATAGGATAAACCTCAATTTTAAGGTGTTTCCTAACTACATTATGTTTCTTTTTTTCTCCTGTTTCTCTGCATGGAACTCTGGCCCAAATATCTGCTATACAGGTCTTAACTCCAAGTCCTTGCCTAATCCAATGCCTTTTGGAAACTACTAAATGACATCAACCATTAGTTTATCTTTCAAAATAAAAACATACTTTTTAAAGTAATATAAAGACTGACCGACTCCAAACCTTCCACCAATACTATATATCCCCTAAAGCATATAGTATGCGGCTTAACAACCAGGAACCTAGCAAGGAACATTGATAAATTGAAATTCGTGGGTTTTGTCTGTGCTTTATATACATACTATTACATGGAGACAATTTCTCTGATCACATGCATGCACTAATTTCCCACCTATAGTTCAAAGTTGTGCAGGCTCACATGGGAACACAAGCCATGCAGTACCCTGCTGCATCCATGTGACTAATGAGGTTTAACTTTCTTCTAAACTGATTAAATTTCATTTTAAATTGCTATTGTGCTACTACTGCTAGGAAGTGGCTTCAGAACAACAATTTTTCAATGGATAGAATCTGCCTATCAATTTCCTTCACACTTTTTTTTTCCTCTTACTTTCACAATGGATACGTCAATACTTCGTACCTTGGACAGACATAAAATCATTTGCCCGTGTACTGAGACAGCATGGAATGATGCAACTCAGATCCAAGAATGACACTAGTGAGTTGGTACATACTGCGTTGATCAGCAGTACTCTTCTTTAACTTAGCTCCAAGTTAACTAGAAACGTGCCTAAAGATAACTTTACAATATATTTATCAGCAGAACTACTCTGGATTGTTGACCTCCTCCGCTGTACTTGCAGCTGTTTAGTCTTAGTTGATACATACGCTTGTTCCTATCTCCTAATGTAATAGCATATTTGTCCTAATAACACTTTTATCTTCCTTGCTCCTAACGAATGCTAGCCTGGACCTTCTGTACCCTCATGATGCCTTCAATTCAATTTAGCCTTCTCAACAATATTATTAGCATATTTCCATATCATGTACAAAGGCATTAAAGAAAATATTAAATCAGGCTCTGGAGTAAATCTCTCCAAGGAAGCATTTTCTAGCCTTGTAGTACAACCTCTTGCCTTCTTTAGCTGGTCAGCCATCCTGCCATTCCTGCTTAATAAGCCATACCTTCCACAGCCTTCCACCTTCCACAGTGATGCTAGCCTGAAGCACAGAGCACCTGGCAGAAATTCACATATTTTCACTGCCTTTCTCACACCTGAGAAAAATCACTGATGGATGAGGCAAATGAAAACCTGGAGGCTGTGGTAGGGTAAATTTATTAACATCTTTGGCCTTCCGCCAATGTCCTGTGGCTAGAGGGGCAAAGCTGTTTACTCGAGTCATCTTGCCTCAAGAGCAATGCCAGCTGCTCTTGTCCCTAAAATACAGTGGGATGAAACCCAATGGGATGAAAGAGTCTCATTCACAGCAGATTTGCCAGTATGGCATTTTCTGCTACACAAACAGGATAAAGGGTTAAAAAACAATAGACAGAAAAAAGTTACAAAGTGACATTTTTACAGAACTCGATATTATATCTGTACCTACTCCACGCTGTAGATGAAAACATTCATAAATTATTCCTCCTGTAAATAACAGAAAATTATCTTATTATGTGATCAGTCACCTTTCATTTTCTCTGGTGCGAGAGATACAGAAACAACACTGGAAGCAATGACCACCGGGAAAATTACAAAGATGTTACCCTCTTCATTTTAGCTTTGCTAAGTACCATTATGTAACAAGAAAAGTACAAAAGCTACATTTCAAAAACAGTGTGAGGGTCAAGCAAGCCACTGAGCTGCTGTTAAAGTGCTTAACAGCATTTCATTCTGACTAACATAATTCATTGTGCAGCAACGGCCTACCTGAAACAACAGTTAAAAAATAAATCATAATTTTTCCTTTACTATGTTTTTCTAAACAAGAATATTCCAAACTTTAAGTAATGATGCATCAAAACTCCAAACATAATAACTTTCAAAACAATGAAAACTAGTTCATAGGTCTAAGAAATATTCGGGTATGTTAACACTAAATGCAAAACACTAGATGGAGCAACCACCCTGTTTCAAAATGCCTTTCTTTTCAAAGGGTAAAAATCTATTTCAGATCTCAAGTTTAATGCTTTATCTATAAGAATGTTATGACAAATAATCTTTCCTTGAAAATATGGGGAATTGTGGACAAGATTATTTACTAATTGGTGAAGAAAAAGTATCTATCTTGTACATTATATTATTAAGAACATTCACAATAAATATACTAAACTGCTTCAGCTTGTTTGCTATTTTAAAACCTCTTGGGAATAGAATAAATTTCAGATTTTTCTATGCTATACACCTGACCTATGTTTTCTTCTAGAATATGTAAATAGCATAGAAAGGAAAATGACACCATTTACATTATGTTTTCTTCTAAAACTTGACTTACATTACATTTTTATCGACTCGTAAAGTCTAACATATATTCCTATGACTTTTATTATACAACTCCAGCAATTTTTCCCTTCTCAGTTGGAAATGAGTTTCTTTGGAAAAATGTGTTTACTTTCCTCTGATTGGCAACAGAACTTAGCACATACCCTGAATCATTCTGAAGATTTTAAGCACTAAATCTGTGGATTTTCAGGATCTTATCTGCTGTCTACCATTTATGATAGTAAGCAGCCTTAGGAGGAGAGAAAAACAGCTTGTTGCCCATGCCCTTATGCCATAGTAGAGAGACTTGGGAACAGGAACCATGAAAAAGTGAATTCAATTCCTCTATCAATCGGTCTACTGGGTCAAACTGCTGGTCCTCAATTTCATCAATACAAATGAGATCACCTTCCAGAACACTTGAAAATGTAAAAATAGAAAGCATCATGGAAAGCTTGATGTTTCTGTCCTAGTCATCCTTGGTCTCTCCTCAGCTAAGCAGCAGGAGAGCACAGGGTTACACAGTGCATTCACGGGGCATTCACAGTGTAGCCAAACCAGTCCTTATCCCTCCTTGAGACTGAGGACCCAGCAATTCACACTGCAGGTGCAGCCCATTTTTAACACATGCTCTGCTCTTTCTGAAACACTCAGAGCACAGGAAAGGAAATCTGATCATAAGACTTCCCAAACATGTGGCAGTTGAGGATGATGCATTTAGTTTAGGCAGGCTCAGCAACAAAGCTGACTAAAACCTGAGAAGAACAGAGGAGAAAAGCTGAGAGAACTTGGAAGCATCCTTCTTCCTACTCACAAGAAAAGTGTCAAACCCCAACCGTCACACCCTTCCCAAGAAATAAACAACCCTCCCCACACGTAGTGCAACCCCAGAAGATGGCCAGCACCAGTACCCTGTGGCTGTGCGCATTCAGAAACCTCCAGTGCCCAGAGCTTTCTTGAATCAAACAGAAACTAAGTATTGTAGAATCACCAATTATTAGTCTACAGGAGTTCAATTTTGAACACAAACAGTACTTTGAACAGTATTTTAAATACACGCAGTAAGGAATGATATGGGAGGAGGTAGATCAGGAACATGCATTCTCTAGATCAGTTCAAAAACTAAAAGTTGTGCAATACTGTGGTTTTGTTTCTCCCTTGGGTCTAGGACCAAGTAAATATACACACACAAAAATGAAAGATCTTGCAGTCAGCAACAGACCCCCAAAATAACTTGACTTGACTGTAGTGGATTACAGCCATGACATCCTCCTCACAAAAAATCATTGATGAAGAGCATGTCTAAACACCTACACATGTAGATATTTTAGCTAGGCACGCACACTTTAACATTAGTTTTCTTCCCCCATCATTGTATTTGTTCATTATGTTGGAGGAAGACAACAGCATAACGTCAAATGTGTTCGTCTGTTAAGACTGCATATTTTATTCAGACCAGTCACGACAATTATTATCAGAGCAAGCTGAAACTCCTTCCCTGAAGTTCCTTTGTCCACTATTTACCTAAAATTATTTATTCACTGGTTTCCCAACTCCAGAACATCCTTTGGGATTTTATAGAAAGGACGGAAATACAGTCTCTTTTCATTTGTTCATCTAAAAATGCCATATATATATATATATATATATATATATATATAAATGGAAATGCCTTGTTGACAATACAACCATTATTCATCTTGCTGCACAGCTGTGAACACTTGTAACAGCATTCAACCTGACAGGAAAGGAGATGCAGCCTTATTTTTACACCATGTATAAAACATTCCCAAATAATAAGACTAAACTGGAAATCTAACATTTAGAATGGTCAAAGATAGGTAATGTGAATTGCATTACTGGTTGCATATGTATACAGAAAACTGCCCCTAAGTGGTTACTTTTTAAATGACATACCTACTTCAATTAAAACAGTCTCTAGATTTCTTCTACTATTAGTAGATCTCATTTCCCTTAACAATATACTTAGCTGTAGACTGTAATGTAGTTAAAGGTTAAAAAAAAAGTTATTTTACAATAAAATAACTAACAGTTATCACTTAAAACTAAGCAGAACTAAGCAAACATGTTTGCTGCAGAAATGAGACAGTGAATTCAATTTCTTATTCTTCCCAGTTCTTGAATTGGCTGCCTTGCAACAAACTCAGAATTTCATAGGTTTATCTGAGTACCAAAAGCCATTTCTGAAATGAACATTAAAATGATTGTCTTAAATCTAATTTCTTAATACCACATTCATAAATTATTTAATCACTATTACAAGTTCTACCTCAAATGATCAGAAATCTTTTATTTTTTTGACTCAGTCTTAGTGTTCTGTCTTGGTTTATAATCCATTTTATCTTGTACTTGAGTTACACATGGAAAACCTCTGAAAATGATGTTACCACATGTTTGACCAAAGAATAATTCTGCCTCTGCAGAACCAGTATTCTTCCTGCTGACTCACAAGCCAGAAAGAATTTAACTTCAATTTTAAAAACCAGAAAATATCAACATCACTAGCATTCTCAGTACTAAAAAAAAAATTTTCAAGCTGAGAACTGATGGAATACTTGTTGTCCTTCAAGTTTCCAGACTAGCATCAAGTGGGGCCCTACATGGTCATAACTAAGGACTTTGATTGAATAAAATAGGAGCACAACGTTATAGACGCAATGATACAAAACATCCTATAGCAAAAGAAGCTATTTGCTAGGCTAGAGGCATAAAAAAAGAAAACTCCTTAATTCACCCCCCCCACACTCTGCACCCCCAAAAAGCAATAACCAATTAGTATCTTAACAGAGTACACAAATGCAGTTTTCATCTCAAAAACATACACAGCAAACTACTGCAGCCAAAGGTTGTTTCTGTATGTGACTGTTACTCCTTCTCCATCCCTTAATGATTCTCACCTCTTCCTAATCTCCGAATCCACAAGGAGCTGCCTCTTTTTGTGGGGCGGAGGTGGTGGGAGTTCCTCTTTCGCGTGTTTAACCAGGATTTGTTCTCTCGTGGTCACCATAGTTACAGTTTCCATTACAGTCGTCTGTGTCAGTGATGTCTGAGTGGTAGCGGCAGCCTGTGAAATCTGTGAGAGGTATTAAAGCAGAGGTCACACATCGCTTGGAAGACTTGGGGAAAGACTGTTTGGAGTGGCAATAGAAAATAATGAGAAACTGCTCCTGTCTGATCATAGGCTGACCTTCAGAAAATAAAAAACACTGCATTGAACGCAAAGCAAATTGTTTTATCTGAGTCATGCTATGTGAATAAAACATCTGTAGAATTCAATATAAAAATCAGAAAGAATCCTAAGCAGAATGTGTTTATGGCTCCCTCTAAATCATGATGATTGAAGAAAAGAAATAAATGGCAAAGAAAAGGTCAATTTCATGAGGGAATTAAATGATTGAAAATATATAAAATGTTACTATTTCTGTAGTCCATTCTGCCTCTGTTCTAAATATTTATTTCCCAAGGAGAGATAAAGAAAACCTGTGGCACTAAATTACCAATCGTTATTTTTACTGCTTATACTAATTTTAAAACCAGGATATAATTCATCCCAACCCATTTGTAAAAGAGCAGTTAGTTTTCTGTCAGGATATCTTAAAGAAGAACACATGCACTAGCAGACAAGTAAACTTCCCTCAAGATTATTTCATAGTAAAAAAAAATTTTAGGAGTTCATAAAAGATACTACTATTTAAATATGTTATACTGTAAACACTACCAATCTAGTGTGATTACTTTGCCTAGTAATATGAAAATGGACTTTTAAGATAGTTTAGCAGTAAAAAATGGTATGATCATAAATATTGTCTGCTCATGCGTTTGAAGTATAATGTGAAAACATACATCAGTGTCATCAAAATACTGTAATTATGCACATACCATCTACATATGTTGTTGCTTTTGTACAACATCAGGAAGTTCCCATCCAAACATGAGAATCTATTCTCTAGGTGGTTTAATGCATTAATAATTCTTTTTGTTCCAAAAGATTCTGGGTCTTTTATTAAAATGGTCTGGTTATGGCTCCAATGACCATTTCATAGTTTAGGGTAGTGAAATGGAAAATAAAAGGATGACTGGAGAAAGCTCTGTGCTAGAGGAGCTCTGCTTCTTTGCTCATGTGCAAGAATGAGAATGTTCTCCCAATTTAGAGAAAGCAATGCCAGCCTTTAAGATTCAGTGAAATACAGGTACATAAATAACATTAGTTCTTGCACAAAAGCCCAGTAAGAGCACAGACTTATCTTAAGTTACTGAGGTACTAGTGTTTACATGAACAATGGAGAAGAGGTGGACCAAGGTATTTAACAACAACTCCTTTCCCATGGGATGTCCTTTGGTGGAAAAACAATATAATATGGAACACACACTATTAGCACACTATTAGCAACCAGCCTCTTGGCAGCAGGCAATATGAAAAAAGCAAAACAACAACAAAAAACACCTGAAGTATCCTGACTTCCTGACAACGTTGCCTAATGTTTCATGTGGTCTGCTAAATAAAAAAGTCTTGCTGTTCTTTGTCCAGCGTGTCAATGGAAATGACGAGGAGAAAAGTCAACTACCATGGTAATTTTGGCAATCTTACTCACAGGAGTCAATTCAGTGCTAGATTTCCCTTTCTAGAACTGACCATCTGCCTCTGTCTTTGAGAAGAATCTGAACTATTTAGAAGACTGCAATGTTAAGATTCAAAGGAAAAATTTTATCTCTGGTTAAGAATGTCAATTAGAGTAAGATGCACGTGAAGTGCAGGGACTTTGGAATCATTTAAATTATATCAATTCTTCAGCAGAGAAAAACATCCTGTTTACTTTTTCATCACTTCTATATACATATGAGCATCTTTGTTTTGGCTCCCTCAACTACATCATGAAAATAAGGAAACATTTCCATATAGATTTATTAACATTTTATGCAGTATTCTTTTCAGTTTTGTTTTTAATTACCTTTTATTTCAGAGGGGAAAGAGAGGAGCAAATTAAAATTTCTAAGGTCTAGGTCTCTACAAATACCTGAGGTCACCTGTCACTGGGTTGTTCTGCAGCTAAAGAGCATTTCACATCATTGCTTAATCCATATGTGGATTCTCGGAGACAGCCTCTCTTTGCCCTTCTCGCAAAATTCTGATGGTACTGAGGCAAAGTTTTATCTAAAAATCAATGACAGGATATGTGCCTGACACCTGCGGCCATATCCTGTCGTGTTTCCATTCGCCGATCAATATCAGGGCACCGCTTAGAGTGAAGAAGGTGGAAAACAGGATAAACCACAGCTAAGAGTGTCGTACGCATCATCTGCAGCCTACAAGCAACTACGCAGCAGTAACAGCTCCAGCTGGTGATGGGGAACTGCTTCAAACAAAGCCCGCTGCATCATTACCATGTGCTCAGAGCAGCCAAGTCACGACACTGCGGGGTGTGATGATTTGCATGTCAAAAAAGCAAAAAAAGTATTTTACATGCTTAATCTTGCTTTACATGCTTAAGTGGAGGTGAAATACTATACACGTCAAAGAGAAAATGGAGATGTGCATTTGAAGTCCACATTATTGTAACCACAGAGTTTAGGGAAGACTAAAAGGTATTGAAGATTACACACTGCCATGTAACTGCATGCAATGAAGTTTAAGAACTTGGTCCACATTTAGAGTACTATTCCTTAGCAGATAAAGGAAAACCCTTAGAAAAATGAACTTACAAAAGAGGAAGTAACATTCACTTGCTTCCCTGGCAGAGAAAAACAAAAAAGACTCTCAATCTTCCCACGGAAGTGATTTGTTTCATGGTTATTCATTCAAGGATGGGCCAAGTAATGACAGTTTAGCTCCTTTAACCTTCTAAGTTCCTGATAAGCAGATATGAATCTGAGAAGGGGAGCTACAGACCCAGTCTTTAACCCACTGGAAAATCATGTGGAAAGCGCTAGGGTGACTCATGAGGCTGCAGATTAAAAGGTTTTCAAAGTACAAGGGTTGCATCCAGGTTCACATCAGTAAGCTTGTTTTAGAAATGTGTTGAAACTCATCTCTTTTCAGAGCAGAAAAGGAGTAGACAAATTTCAACTTCCTTTTCATCCTCTACAGATAAGGGTATGTACAATGTACGTATAACACTTCAGTAGTTTTATGTCATTTTATTTTTCTTTTATACTGCTGCCTACCTTTAATGTCATCATTTATGGCTGCCTTTGGAAATGCCTTCAGTCCTGATATATTCATAATTTTCCTTAACACTCATTTTTGGAGCTGTCATTACTTCTTTGATAAAATGTGTGCACGTGAGTGAGGAAGTTCTGAAGAGAAATGGTGTTTTCTTTAGTTTGGGAAGGTTTTCAGTACAGCTTACAGAAACACAATGCCCTCACTAACCGCGGGTGCCTTTGGTGTCTAAAAGTCATGCACCTAGTTGAAACAACTTATCCTTGTTCCCACTGCGTGTCAATGAAGAAAAGAAAGCACTATTTCAGGGTGAGGATAAACAACATTTTAGATGAGCTTTTCTCTCATCCTTGCCATCCATTCATTATAGCAGAAGTTTCAGCCATGAGTTCAGATCAGATGCTTAAATTTAGCTAACTGTGGAGGACTCACATTCCAATTCCAACACATCTCCTTTGGGTTGTGTGTGGGGTTGGGTTGTGTCCGATGTGGTAAGTGAAAAATCAGCTTTGAGTTAAGGCTGAGATTGCCTGTTCCAAATGATTTTTTACTTAATCACTTGGTGACATCACAGTAAGTGAGGGAGGGAAAATAACTAATGACAACATTATTATGAAAGCACTGTGAGAATAAATAATTAATTAAGCAATAAATTTCATTTTCAAGCCAGAATCTAGGTTTGAAGAATAACATGCATCTTCTGGTAAGCTTTAGTGAAAATATTACATTGACACCCTCTTCCAACTTCCCTCCACCTTGTAAGATTTATAGAGTTTTTATGAAATAAAAAATAAAATGAAAAAGTTATAACTGTGCATATGTTAAGATCAGAGTGGTTAAGGTGTCAATCATTACTAGCATTCAGAATGAGAACACTAGGAGGAAGAAAGTTAGAAATCTGGAATGGATTTAGTTTTCTAAAAAATGGAGCTTCTTGAACTACCAAATTAATGTTCTCACACAGTGCACATACTGTATAAGCTGATCAAAACAAATGAACACTGGTGCACAACACTTGTTTTTCTTGCAGGACACCACAGTTGCGCTACTTGCACCTTTGTAAAAGGTACTGATGGAGAGCCCTGCTCCGCAGTTACTGTGAGAAACAAACCTGCAGAGACAGGCTTGAGACCATGCTCAGTCACTGGAGTTTACACAGACAGTTTCTCCTCTGGTGCAGATGGGCTTGAATCCTGTGCACAGCTGGGCAGCCAAAGGCTTTGGGATGCTCTGGGGGCACAGCCTGTGCACCAGGCTCTGCTGGGATCTTTAACCAAACTAGGTTTGCACTGGTCAGTAAAGCAGTCCAGGCTGGAGGGCAGCACCGCTCCGTAGAAGCTAGGAAGAATGCACTCTTTGGAGACATTCCCCAAATCCACAAACCTGTGACCTGACATACTGAATTCCTGAAATCAGGAGACCTTAGCTGTCCCAGATTCAAAATGCATCTCTGGATTTTTCTCTGCAACAAATCTCCTAGCGTAAATACAGAAGAGTTGAATCAAATCTTCAGCTGTTATCACTTCCACTGCTGTATAGAACAAATTTCTTTTGACTTTTAATGTCAAATAAAGATGTCTTTTGATTTTTTTAATCCCTCTTCCATTTCAATAGTCAAATTATGTTGTTATGAAATTAATTGGACATTAATGAGAAGGAAAAAATGAGCTACCCTTGGTTTAATTCCATCAAGAAATATGTTGACAGATATAGAACAAAATAAGCGGATACATTTTGGAGTATTACACCAGAGCATTGATCTGGTGTGACAAACGTGAAACATTAGCTCCTCGATTTCTTTTTCATTATATTATGGGTAAGAGAAAGAAGTAAGACAGGATAACAGCAGATTATTTTCTTTCTTCATTGATATTTTGACCATAGCTAAGAGTTCCTTTATTTTTCATAAAACTTCTTTTTATAGCTCATTTTTTAAATCTCTAAGTCAAGATAATAAAAGCCGAAGTGAAACAGTAATTACATAAACTTGCACTGTTGAAGAGAAATAAAAATAATTTTGGTTTAACTACTAAATGGTTTTAATAGTAATTTCAGACTAAGTGCTACTCAATAGAGAAAGCCATAAAAACAGTATATATGAAGTGATCAACTATTATAGGTTAAAATAAATTAACTGGGAATATTATCATTATGGATTGTATAAACACAGTTTAAAACCCTATAAAGTTATCAACACCATAAAGAAGAACAATCAAAAAATAAAGAGATAAATAATGTTCTCAAAAGTTATATAACAGTTGCATGCTGCTGTCCTAAAAATAAAATGTGTCTGAAGCAATCATGCAGGGAAAAGATTTAAAACAACATGACAAACAGCACCAAAACTACTTCAGGCATTTGACTGGCAAAGGATTTAACTGTCAGCAACTGACAAAAAGATGCTTTTAACAAACCTGCTTAGAATTGCTCTCTAACTTCTGCACAAGGCCATCCCAGCGCTGAGCAAAATTTTTCAGGCGACTTTCCAGCTTTTGAGCCACAGCTTTATTTTTCACAGCTACAAGAAGGTCTTGGCTGAGCGAATTCAGCTTACCCAGCATTTGTCTTCTCATTTCTAGATCTCCTTTCAGGATCTGTTAAACAAAGCAACAGCAAGAAGAGTAAATCATACAGAAAAAAAGAAAGAAAAAAAAAGGAGAAAAAGTAGCCAAAGAAAGCACCATCAAGAAATAAAAATGAGTAAGGATATTTCATACAAACATCTATGTTTTCACAGTGCTGTTATTGTAAAACATGCTGGAGAAGCTGATATAGTAGAATGGACACATTATACTTCCCAAAGCAATAAAACATGACAGGTGGAGCAATTCCAGACATCACAGCATGCCTCAGGTTGGAATATAAATCAAAAAACTAAAAGCTGTGTGACTTTAGGAACCTTAAAACTGCATTAATGTTAACAACTGCACCAAAATTTCAAAGAATGTTTCTTTAAAGTTTTGTTGTACTGTGACCATTTATTGAATATTCAAACCTATTGGGAAAAAAAAAAAAAAAAAAAGCATTTCCAGAAAGTATTAAACCCCAAAAATCGGATGAAGACGACAAAGCTGTTGAAAATAGGAAGTTTAGTTTGGGAAATAA
>JAWLRI010000147.1:810496-869996 GCA_034781795.1 Crypturellus tataupa
ATGGAGCCCCAGGATTCTTCATTAGAGATCTGTGTGGAATCACTGTCTAGTTTATTAAAACATGAAGACCATCAGGTTTCAGATGGAGCTCTGAGATGATAAAATACTATTAAGAATATTGATATTATTCTGAAGTGAAGATCATAAACTTGAAAATGAAATAATATCACAGCTGATTCTTAAGTAGAAGAATGTTTCTCTTTTCTTCCCATTCTTCAGGTACTTTCTGGTTTTCAAATTACTCCGATAAACATCTGATAGAGGTTTTAGTATCCATTTATATACCTCAGGAGATTATTGTAATCTTGTCTTATGGTATGGTCCTCATGCGTTTCAAATACAAAATACTATTCCATTGAATTTAATGTGCTTTAATAGTTGCGGAATCCTCCATAAAGGGGCAAATTGTATTAGGTTTTCCTCTCCAATGGTTCATTTATCACTCTGAGTTGCTTTACTACAGTGAATCCTATTTAGAGGCAGAGGAGGGGAAAGAAATGAAAAATCCTGCTCTTTTCTTCAGTGTGTTAATGTATTGCTACAGGAGTCAAATATTTTCAATATATAGTAAATACAAGGTAAATCTCATTTGTGGTGCTTTTCCATATAGCATCACATGTTCCCAACTTCCTGTGATACTCTGATTTTTAAGTCTTGAGTCTATTTTTTTAGTATCCTTTATCAATAAGTCTTTTTACTCTATTTTTGATCACTTGCTTTTGTTTCCCCTGTGCTGCAGCATAGCTGCTTTACTTGCATATCCTATTGCCACTACTACAGAGGGCAGACAGCCTTGCTGCTCTCATCTTCACAAATTACATCTCTGTGTCTGGATAAAGATGTCACTGTTGTCAGCAACATGCTCAAAAGATTGCACTTCAAACTGAAGCTAAAACTCTGAGATGCCTTGGAGTTTAAATGGAGTTCACTAACCCAGAAATACATTATAAAATGATATGAAAGTTCACAGTCAAGTTCATAATCCTCCAGGTGGTATTTACAAATCTGATTTTGTCCCAATAGATCAAAACTAGCCATCTCCAAGTGTATCACTCCCGCAAAATTTTATTTTGACCTAATCTAAATTTAATGGAATTAATCACACTTAATTTCTTGTATACTATCACTTTTTATTTTAGGTCCCTCTGATTTCATATTACAGAAATATTCTATTATCAGAAGATACTAGAGTTCCTGGGAAATGACCTGCAGCCGTACCTAGGAGATAAATTTAACAATAGAAGAAGATATTTTGGTAGACACTGTACAAATGAGTGTAGACCGCTCCTTGCATGTGTTGAATTAACTGAAAATAAACATAGTAAATAAAACCTGCCTATAGGAAAGTGTCAGGGATTTTTCTTCTCAAATAAAATGGTAGTTGGAGGAAGTTACTTTGAGAGACATCAGAAGTCCAGCAACAATGGAGATTTAGAGACTTTCAAAGATATGTAAGATTGTAACAGATAAAAGCACAAAAACAACTTCTCAATATAGTACCTGGTATTAATCAGGAAAGTAAATCAAACATTTTGGATTACATATAACAAAAAAGAGGGCATTATTATGTAATTAAATAACGTCCTGGTTTGCCATTTAATAAAGGGTGTGATTCTAGTCCTCCTTCAAGGTAGAACTGTAAAAAACACCAGAAAAAAAGGAATATGGATAATCAAAGATGTGGAAAAACTCCCATAGGAACAATAATTAATAAGGCTCATACTGAAGAATATACTGCTGATCATCACTTCCAGTATAGTGACTAGAGGGAATCAATTAAATTAAATAAAAAACAACAACAAAACAAAACAAAACAAAACAAAAACCCACAATGTTTCAATGTTTCATGCTGGAGAAGAAGCCAGCACAAAATTCACTGAAATTCATTGCCAAAGGATGTTAACGATGCTGAAGTTTACACAGGCTCAAGGAGAAACTGAATGAATAGGTAGGAGAAAATCAATGGCATGCTATTGAACACACAAAACTATTTCCATCCCAGGAAGTCCCCTTAGTTAAAAACAGCTGGAGGTTCTAAGAGTCCTATAGAGAAGTTTGTAATAAAAAGCATGTTCTGTTAGTTCGGAGCAATGGTCCAAACAGACCAATATTCAGACTCCAGCAATGGTGATAGGAAATGAAGAAATGCTGGTTCAGCAAATTGTGTTCCTCCCTTAAGGCTTGTCCTTTTCCTCTTCTCTTTTCCTCTTACTGACTAGGACAAAGGCCTGACCACTTGTTCTCCAGCTATAATGAAGGAGCCAACAAGAGTTGCTCACTCAGGACTTGCGCAATATGTCTGAGAGAAAAATTAAGACCTTAATGGAAAGACTTTAATGAAGTCTAGCTTCAAGACTGGAAAATACGCAATAGCATTTATTGCTAATTCTTCTCTAAGCGGGAATATACATTTTTGTATTACACTTATTAAAGTCTATTTTAATTTTAAATTAGAAGAATAATCTAAAGATTTATGTTCAAGTAGTCTATTCTGTATTGCACATTAAGTAACTCCTACACACAGTAGATGACTATATATCAGCAAAGACGATGCGCTATACAGATAATCAATGGACCATTCCCTCTATAAATGGCACATTCTCACAAGTAAAATTAGGACTAGTTTCAAAATTTTAACTACTGAAAACAGACACCATCATAGCATATGCTCTAAAATGCATACTTATTGCACATTTCCTATGAGAATTCTGAATATATATAGAACATTTTTTGAATGGTGTAATTTGCTGTCAGATAAACCCATATGACAATATTTTCTGATAAGCTAACCTCTTATTTACTGGATTTTTATTGGGTTCATATTTGGATCATATTTGGATCATATTTTGCAGGTTTAAAAGTTTTGTTTCTCTTTTCCCTTTATCTCTCAGTAACATCTCTTCTACTGTAGTTATATCACACAATACTGTGTGATACTTGCTAAAACAATGAGAAAAAGTGAGGTAGGTTATATAAATTCTGCTAAAAATAATATTAGTGTCCAAGTTGTTGATAGTGCTCCTCTTCAAACAATCCGAAAATCTAGAGGTCAATACATATTACATTTTAGGATAAGAAAGATCTGAGATTGAGTCTAATCCAGAGTGAATTTGAAATAAAATCTGACCTGTTAGTAAAATTCTACACTGTTCCAGTCAAACCACATACATAATACTTTTACTGACATATTACTTACTTGCTTTGTTTTTCCATGCTGGCTACCCTGAGACTTTCCCATCGAGAATTAAGTAGATTCATTTGTTCTTGGATTTCATTTTCTTCATCATCTGAGAGTTTCCCAAGTGACAGAAGTTGACTTCCAACTTGCAAAACATGGCCAACACGTCCTTGGTGGGCTGTTAATTCCATCATAAAACCCTGGCAATAAGAAGAAAACTCTCTTTTAAATTCTTTCTTTTTTTTTTTTTTTTTTTTTTTGGTGAAGAATAAAACAGACAAAGGATAAATATTCAATTTTACCCTTTTTCCAAAGCTGATTTGAAAATTAACTTTTTATTTTTCTGCCCCTCACTCTAAAGTTGTAACAAAAACAGAAATAAACATTTTGACTTTTTGCATATGGAACAGTCTCTAGGAATATTTTTGAATTGTACAAATCAAAATTAAAAATAAAGAAAAAGGAGTGAAAATAACCTAGAAATATTTTTAATTGTTTTATATTTCTGACTTTAACATAGCATACAAGCAGATATAAGATTAATGAAAGCTTAGTGTATGTACCTCATGGGTGTGAAACTGTTCTTTAACAACTTCTACATCATTGGATATGTCTCCTTGTGCTTGTAACGCATCTTCAGCAGAGAGAAGCCATGTGAGCACTTCCTCTAAAGCAGTTTGATAGCTGTCAAGGTCCATTTCTGACCTCATCAGTGAGGTGCTAAATGTCTTTTCTTCAACAGTTTCTACAAACTGATCAAAAACAAAAATTTAGAGTAATGCAAACAACATCTACTCCAATAAGCATACAAATGAACAAATGGGATGGCATTGTCTTGCGTCTTGTATCACAATACAGGATTAAAAAAATAATTAATCTGGCTAGTGAGCAGAAGGACTCAGTATAAAAGCTATAACAAAAATCAGCCAAATTGAGAGAGAAATTACAAAACTCAGAGTAAATTAGATATTTTACATTAGAGTTCACAATCTCTAGCAACTATTCTGAATAGTCACAATATTTAAATTATATCTGTACAGTGTTCTTCTATTTGCTTTTCAATAAAAACTATAATTTTTCATTCTTAGCTTACTATTTCACATTCAAGTATTTTCTCTTGGAAATAAGGGAGAAATAATTTATTTTCCACATCATCATGAAAGCAGCAAGTTCCATTCTGACACTGCAGAGAAATTAATGGAAATGCCATGCAGAAAGGAAAACAACCCTTTAAACAAACTGTTAAATTTGAACAATCCATACACCCCCATTTTATTAATACCATGCTATAAAGCTGAAAAAGCTCAGAAATCACATCAGAAAATCAAGCCATATTTCCTTTTTTTTTTTTTTTTTTTTAAAGTGTGGAAAAAACTGTTTATTTCTCTTCTCACATGGGTTAACATCACACTCATTCATTAGTAGTCAGGTAATTTTGACAAACAGAGAATTTACACATTTTACATTTTGAAGTCAAAAGAAATCAGCAACAATTTAGTGATCACCAGAACAATGGAAAAAATAAGCAAAACCTTAGGGGGGGGCTTGTTACAGAAAAGCTCATCTAGTTTATTTGTCAATGAGTTCTAAAGAAGTTAAATTTTCTATGAAGTTAGTATAAAAACAAAATTTTATATAAAAATGGTTATGCTGTTATCAAAAGTAATACAAAGGCATTTTAATTATTTAATAGTTAGCAGAAATTGTCCTTACCACTGTACTCATGTCA
The DNA here is from genome assembly GCA_034781795.1 of Crypturellus tataupa. Taxonomy (NCBI): domain Eukaryota; kingdom Metazoa; phylum Chordata; class Aves; order Tinamiformes; family Tinamidae; genus Crypturellus; species Crypturellus tataupa. The sequence goes on from JAWLRI010000147.1 coordinate 815,404, forward strand.
ATAAAATACTCATAGAAGATTATAAAGTCTTGCAATGTAATATTGTAGAGAAAGTTATATTAATATAACTAAAAACAGGAAATGTAATGCATGCCATATCATTGTTCAAAATGAAATTCTTGATCTTCACAACAAATTCATTCTTAATTGTGTGGATCTTATATTCACACACAACTCATGTGAATTCTAATGTCATATGCTAGCTAAAACACCAGTGATAACTTCATTGCTACTCCTGCATGAAAAAAATAAATCCAGTAAATCAGTAAATAAATCCAGAACAAGAAAAATGTTGAAATCAGTATAATTTTCTCTTAATTTTATACAAAGCACTGTCTTATAGCATAAATAATGAAGTATAGACAATGCTTAACACATACTCCTGTGGCAAAAATGACTAAATGCTGTCCAACTCTTCATTTTAGGTAGGAAGTTATCCACCTGTGTTACATTGCTGCAGCATCATCATTTTCTGTAGTACCTAGCACTAGAGGTGCTATAAAAGCTGAAAGAGACTACGGATATAATGGTTGAACACTTGCAAAGATATGATTATCTATGTCATTTATTTGTCTGAAAATTCTCCATCCGAAAAATGAAAATCTTTTTTTTTTTTTTTTTTTTTTTTAAATCCAGTATGGGATATTGTCTCATAGATGACAAATGCAAAACCAAGTGCACACTAACAATGTTTTCTGAGAGAAAGAAACACTCAAAAAAGACCTCCCTAATATTTTTCACCGTATTTTTGGCTTTCTTTCATGTCATAAATACATAAATACATGCAACTCTATTGAAAAATTATGGACTCATGACCTTCAATAGCAGAATGATGCAGATTAATTTATGGCTAGAAGGGGATCTTGTAATAAAACTTGAACAAATGTTAAGATTGCAGGAAAATAAAGGAAACAACAAATAACTCTAAATGGAAATCAAAGACTTTCCTAAAAGGTATTGCAGACCATGTTTTCATTTAAAAAGGTCAGTTTTCCAGCAGACAGAAATAAGCAATGATTTAGTGGATGTATGAGCAAAGGACTGTGGAATGGTGCCAGTAACCTCTATATCCAACATTGTGTGGCAACAACTACTTTTCTCCCCTCACTCAAAGCTTATGGCATTGCTCACAACAGAGGGCTCAGACCAGTTAAGAGGTGATGGAGTAGAAAGGGAAGATTTCCTTGGAGCAGAAAGGGTTAAAAGCATTCCTATATGGATATAATTGTCATTTAACAGTTCTCAAATACTGAGGCCTAATAGAGTCTCATTTTATCTCATCTTTACATATATCAGGCATATGAAAGGATAACAGTGAGAGAACAACCATCAGAAAGCCACAATATTAGCAGCATCTTGTTATTCTGGAGTGCACTGAGTATGCAGAATACTTGGATTTGGATTTGAAAGGGACAAATGCAGCGACTATCTGAAATCTTTAGATGAATTTAAGCTGATCATCCTCATTGATGACATTGATAAAAATCAAGCCATACCAACCCACCTTGAAAATGAGACTAAACTTCTTTTTGCAACTTTAAGTACCTCAGCTGTTACCAAGCCAAAATAAGGAAGCAATGTCTAGGTGTCCTTGATCTGAATCTGCACTAGCAGAGAATATTTACATTGTGCAAAATCTGCAAGTGTAGGCTTTTAAAGGGTGCCTTGGAGTCAGCATTTGGATCTAACTTTACTAACGTCATATAAACATGTATTTTAACTCTACTATTATACCACATCTTCACTACTGCAGCTTGCGCTGCCACCTGCCTGAAAGATAACTGTACATCTTCTTTGCCCTGTGTATGCAAAGAAAAATAACTACACAAAGCATCAGAACCTTGGACTGTGTTATGCAGTCCTGGCCAACATTTTGTGGCAGGTGAATAAAACCTGCTATGTGTACTAAACCCATCACTTCAACATGACCTGAAAAACATCACGGATTACAAACTCTTTCCTTTAATTTACAGGTAATGAGGTGAGATTGAATATAGAAGGAAGGAGGACTAGCAGGCTTACTGCTCTTTCAACAACATTCCCATCAAGAACGCATTTCTTTTGGCTCAACTCTAAACACCATATCAAACACTAAGCTAAATGTTCACACTTGCAAGTGCACAGCTACTGAACCAAGTACTGGGAGTGCCCCACATCATACAAAAGACAAAAATGAGTTAGATGTCTTAATAACATCTTCACTTGTATACAGGCTATCCACTACCATAACACAAACCAGATTTCAGCATGAAGACTCTAGAAGACCAAGACTAATCCACACTGAAATAATATATGTAGTACACTGAAATCCTGATCTTTTTAAATAATGACTGAAGTAAAAAAAAAAAAGTTAAAAAAGTATCATATAAAAAAAAGAACATTTCTTGTTAGAATTACATCTGAATTTATAAAAAAATCTTTCCACAGGTTCTAAAATATTGAGATAAAATTAAGATTCCAGATAACTGCATATAGTAGGCTGAGAACAAAAACATAGATCTATTAATTGAGACATAAAGACAATTGCTCTTTCTAATGATAATTTTAAGAGATTAAAAAATAGTAAGTACATACAAGTTAAATTACTCTTGTGCTATATAACTAGAAAGACTACATAGGAGGAAAAAAAACCTCTTCTCAAATGGGCATACAATCTCATTCTTCAATCAAAAAATATTCTAAGCAAAGATTTAAGAATTAATGATTACCTGGAGTAGTTGGATTTTTTTTTTTTTTAGTAAAGGCAATTTAAGGCCAGAATAGTTTTCTCTTTTTGAAAATGTCCTTTGCATGATTGTAGACTTAAATAGGAGCACACATTAATCACTCTTTAATCATGTCTCTTAGCAGGTGGGACTAATACCACTGCCTATCTTTCCAGTTGCTCCAAGTCTCTCATTATGAAATCATATTTTATGCTTCTCTAAAATTGCCAAATTATGACTGTACAGGCTAAAATGTTCCCTGCAAGAATTAATACTGATTAATACTGTACATTTTTTTTAACTGATATTTTCAATCAAAATGTTTTGGGGAATAAAACTAGGGAGACATATCGCGTAGAACATTGTGAGAATAATATTGACAATTCTTTTGCTCTAAATGAAGTAGCATTTTCATTTTTTCAAGGATTTCCTATGCTGTCTTCATGAATGAAAAGGTCCTGGGTCAGGGAAATGGTTTTTTGCCATTCATACGGAAGATCTGCCCAATTTGGCCTTATCATAAATCAGAAAAACTGCAGTTTTGCTTGCTCCGTTGAGACAGCCTAGATTTTTAGCAGTTGATGATCTTCCTGGTGTCTCTGTTTCCACTGGTAATGCTTCCACCCGCATGAACTGACCTGTCCGTGCAACTGTTGTTTTGAGATGCAGGGGACGATCAGCCTATGACAACTTAACTGAGCTGAGTCTGCACGCATGTCAAGATGGAAAAATCTAGAGCCAGGCAGTGTGGCTGAAAGCACTTTACAAAAAGAAGCAAAGAATGTGCTTGAACTACTGCCAGGAAAGGGGTGAGGGAAAACACGCCTCCTGTTCACTGTACTCGGCGAAGCTGGTACAAAGACTAATTTATAGCTGCAAGGGAAACTGGTTCCTAGCGGCTAGGAGTCTAGAGGCCTCCTGAGATCAACTGCAAGGTAGTGAAAAAACTTGGAAGCAACTGGGTGAAATGACCAAGGAAAGGAATGAGATTGGGAGCTAAGGAGAAATAAAAAGTATTAAGAGCCGAGAGAAACAAACCAAGGCTGCTGGACACATGGAATAACTAGGTGCCTAGAGTAGTAAAATTTTCTATTTTATATATATTATATAAATTGTCTTTTACAAAACATATCATGCTTTTTCACTTAGCATGTTTTTCCTAGACATTCATGCTTAAAAACAAATATTACAGCAGGTTTTGCATAGCAGCAGCAATTTGACTCTCTTTCCCTACCAAGCCTAACAAAGCATATTCATTTTATTAACTTCCTTCCTAGGAATATTTTTTTGGTCTATGCTTATTTAAGTGTTTTAATTTTTTTTTATGCTGACTGTATAACATATTGCCATTTGAAGTATTACTGATGGTGAACAAATACACAGTATTTGCCTCTCTAAAGAAGGCACTTCCCATTCAAGCAGTCATGGCTCCAAACAGTAATACAATTTGAGATAGATGCATTAAATCAATTGGTTGTGATTGAACTGCATTATTTTCACCATTTAAATCATGATTTTTTGTTGTTAAAATGCTTAGTCTTCCCACCATTTTTCAACACTTCTTTTTTTTTTTTTTTCTGATTCCAGAACGAGATACATTTTAATGGACATTATTTCTCAGGAGCTGTCACTTAGTGCAATAGCCTGTGAGATCATCTGGTCTCTAAATAACACACAAGTAAGGATATTCTTCACATAAAGGAAGTGGAGATTTTCATCCTGACAATATATTTCCATTATTACCTATGAATCTTCACAGAACACTCTGGTAATCATTGTCAGCAACATTAAACAGTAACAGGGTCCTGCAAGTACAACATGCTTCAGGAAACATCGAATCTGCTACCAGTACCAGTAGTGCTACAACTTCAGATCAGCGATTCTTCTCCCTTGAAAAACATCTGTTGCTTAAGCCTTGTACATAAAACAGTGGAAATGTAATTTTATCTACCGATTATAATTATTTCACCTTAAAATTTATGTCATTATGCACATTGTTTCATATAGTCACATGAGAAAGAATTCAAGATGGAAAATGATTTAAGAATCATGTTTATTATCATTTAAAAAGTGTAACTTCTAAATGTACTGAAGACTTGAGCAATGGGTACTTTAAAGTGGACTATTCTCAGGGAGACCTTTTAAGTCTTCTATGTTAATAATATATTTTTAGAAGTCCATAAATAGAAAAGTTATTAAAATGTATAAACAGAGGAATGGGATTGAGTCAGATGAAATTTTTTTAGGTAGAGGAAATACAAAAGTGAAGAATTATTTCTTTAATGCATCCTATAGGGATCCAAGAAAAAAACGCAGACTTTATTACTTTTCTAACCAAAGACATACAGCCAATTAAAAAATATAGGCATCCAAAGCTGTTCTGCTGAAATAAGCTTGCAGATTTCAAAAACAAGTCTACAGAAATGTAGGCCAAGGGTAAAAAGTTAAACAGAAAATCAAGCTTTTATTCATTTTCAGATATACTTCATTATATATTCTACAACTTTACAGCTAAGCCACTATGAAAATGCATCTCCAATTTTATTGCTCCATCATTCTAGACGGTTAAGTAGCTTTTTCTTTTCACCATCCTACTTAGTTGTTGCTAGCTCCTATGTTTCTTTATTTTATCTCCTCTCTCTCTTCTGCTCCTGCTGTCACCAAAATCAGTGTTGTCCCATGACATTTTTTGTTTTATTACATCAGTCATCCAAGTATTGTATTTGCTCCCTCTGCTCACCTTTATGTCTCTCCTACAAGGATGTAACACAGCGCCATACACACACACACATACTTCTTCACTCCTTTTTTATTACCTTCACTAGCTCCTATTTCCTTCATATTTTTCATTCAAACCTTGTATTCACCCTGTAGGACTTTTGCAATTCTTCAGCTACCAACACAGTGTTCCTAATTTCCCTCCCCTGAGCACGATTTTCTGCCAAAGCAAACCCTGACTTTACTGACTTTTCAAAAAGAAAAAAAAGAAAAAAAGAAAAAAAAGTGATTTCCTTCTATGTCTGAAAATTATTTCTCAGGCTTGCTCTCATACTGTCAGCACTGTCAGCGCTAAGCACCAGGGCATCTGCTGTAGATACTCCAACCTTTTAAGCTGGATCTCAGCCAAACCTCAGCAAAACCCTCAAAAATAACCAAAAACAACCCAAAACTCACAGCAATCAGAACAATATAAAGAGAATGTGTTATATTCTTCCAGCTAACCAAAGCAGTTGAGCATGAAACAAGAATGGTATCTAGCTGATTTGATAACAGACTCTGTTTTCTATTATCGGACACCTAATTCCACATCACAATTGTGCTATATAATCACAACATAATGTCACTATACATTTTATAGGTAAAAGAAGAGGAGCATGTTCTATCATCTTTGACCAGAAGTAACAACTCCCTGTTGCAAAGTAGAATGGAAGAAACAGCAATCAACCAGCTGTAGCAATTTTACTAAATAAATTATGGCAGAGGAAAGTCTCCAAATGGGTCATTATCTGTTAAAATTTCTACACTACAGTGAAAGAGAGTGTTTGCTGCCTTTTCTTTTCTTTTTTTTTTTTTTTATATTGTCCGTGCAATCAGATAAAGCTGTCTTCTAATTTCTGAATTTTATTACAAAATCGAGAATTGCAAAATGCTAACACTCTCTCCGCTTGTAGTTCAGTAAATAGCTCTTGGACCTGTCTTGGTTAGATTCTTGTTTATTTTTCCATCAAGAGAATGGACATAGGATCTGAGAGAATTACAACTTAATTTTTAAAAAAAGTCAAGTGCTGTAGCTTCCCAGCAGTCTTGCAAGGAGATCTTAAAATAATTTCCACTGTAACCCATTATAAAGTCAACATGACATTTTGCATAATTAGGCAACCATTAGGATTCATGATCTATTGCACCTGCTCATGTTACCACAACTTTTCTTTTGCTTATCAAGTCCACTAAATAAATGGAATCCAATAATGTCAACTTTAGCCCATCCAGGGACTTAATTAAAAGTTCATGAAATGGCAATACAGAAGACAGCAGGCACCCACACCTGCATATGCAGGACAAAAAAAAAAATGAAATTTGATACCACTGTTCAGAAGACCATTTGATAACTTTGATCTTAATTAACTGGGAGAATATGAAAGAGCTGTTAGCAAATATAAAATACAGGAAGAATATTTACTCATGTAGGAAATTGTCCTGACACCTTGGCTCAATTTCCCTGAAGGGACTGTGAAGAAAAGTTGCATGGAAGACAATGAAGGAGCACAAATACAAAATTATTAATAGCAAAAAATAGTTAAAATAGACTTGAGCCTCACTCACTGCATAGAATGGTTCTATTTAATACTGTATTTTACAGTCATTCAGTGTGTACACCTAAATCCTTGTCTCACAGCAGCTTTTAGATCTTATTTTTGTACAGAACTTTTCAATAATTAACAGGGTTCTTCCAGTAGTCCCCAAACTTCACCAGCATCTCTATATTCCCTCTACCTTCAGAGGTACTGGAACAAAGGACAAAGCGTACATTAGTTCAAGGTGACTGATTCAAGACATGTAAGGCCCGATTAGCCAGGGTCCTACGCAGTATTTTATGATTTTGAAGCATACTTCTCAGGGAATTCATCTGTACCAAACTGCTCAATGCTTCATCAGTTTAGATCTCACATAACGCACACGGAAACTCAGAAACATCTCTGAAAGATTACCTTGCTCAGACACAAGCGTATATGGTAAGGTAAGAATATTCCTGAGCCGCACTAAACTGTTTTGATCCTTAAAACCCTGCAATTCCTCTCTCCTTAATACATTTCACAAAAGCACAAGAATGCAGCACTGACCTAGGGAGAAGAGACGTGCAAAGGGGTCTTGAGAGCTAAGCATCAGTGATCCTTAAAGGCAAGCTGTCCTCCCCACACAGCCCAGACTCACTTTTAGAACAGATTCCTTCTGTTCACTGGCAGATATAAAGACACCAATTCTGAAATTCAAAACTTTGTCCTAATGCAAGACACTGAATTTATGGTATTTCAGGCAACCTGATTTATGTCATATCTCCTCTCCTAGGCAGTTGACCTTAATAAAACTCCCTTCACAGAGAACAAACCTCTGTTTTGTGTATGTGATTTCCAGAGAAAGTGAGGGAAAGGGAGGGAACGAGGGAGAAAGGGAGGGAACGAGGGAGAAAGGGAGGGAACAAGGGAGAAAGGGAGGGAGGAAAGGAGCTAATTTTCAGAAGAAGAATCCCATCCCTTGGCAGCGGCAGCTCATGGAACGTGCAAGCTGGTTTGGGAGATACTCCCAAATAGCAGAAAAAATAGTGAGATGTGTAAATTCTGCACTCTACCACAGACATTGGAGAGGAAAACAAGCACCAACCTATTTAAGCTGCCTACTTGAAACCATCTGTGTTCCCTTTTATCTATTCACTGTCATCAGCCCTTCATTTTAGACTCAGTTTTCTCAACAGCAGATAGGCCCAGATTCTCTTGCCCAGGTCGCATACTTTGGCTTCAAGTTCAGCTGTTAAAATTTACATATGTGATCAATTTAGGGAAATTTTTAATGCTGCCATGTTTTGTAACTTAGGTAAATCTGAGTCCTTTCCCAAAACAACTATCCGCTGTCCAACTTAAAAGACATAGACCAGGGAGGTAAGAGCTTTTGAAAAAAAAAAAAAAAAAAAACACTCTCTAAATTGCTTTGACTAAAGTTCTTAGTCCATCAAGAGGAAACACAATCAATAATGCTTTTTCAAAACCACTGTATTTTGGTAACATTATAAATACTTAGTATCACTATAAACACCATATGGATTTGGGGCAGAAGAATTACACATGAACTGGCAGCATTCCCAGACTGTCTACAGCAGAGAGTAGTAGGGCTTTTCTGAAGCATCTTGTACATGGCTACACATTTGCTTGCTCAAGATAATGTAAGACGAGCAAAAAAAAAATTGCAGTCACATTTTCTAAAGTTAATCTAATAAAAGTTGCAAGACACAGACAGGTTTAAAGAAAGTGGTGGAAAGAGTAGAAACACACACATAAAGTTTAATTTTCAAAATAATTGTTGTGTATACTATTGGGAATTTTCAGAATTAAGAATTCACAGAAAAAAAAAATACTACTTTCAATCAAGGTTTCCTCCCTGAAGTCCAAGGTTTCCTCCCTCAAGTTACCAGTTACAGTAGCAGATGTAGAACAAAAAATCCCAAATTATAATGGACAGAAACAAAATATCTTTAATCAGGATATTTAAACATGCTGTCTTTTCAAAATTATAAGACTAAGAATCTTCTCCAATCTGTCCAGTAATCTGCATTGAATTTGCATTATTTTTTCCATGACTTCTGACTAACAAAAGTTAACTAAGTAACTAGTTAAGCAGTATCATATACTAATATAGTTGGAAGTCTTTATTAAAAAAGGGTTTTCCAAAGTCTTCTAAAATCTCAGAGAACATAGTTCTCCTCTTTAAACTTAATCTTTTCTATACGTATTTTAGCCTCTGTTGAATTTTAAGAGGTTTTTTTTTTTTAAACAGATACCCCAAAGAATAAATTTTCAATTTAAGCTTAAAAGTAAACACGTTTTGCTGTTGCCAAAGAGGCTTAAGTGATTTAATGCTTTTTACAAATGCTGTAGTGTGATTACCTTGCTTGGTTCTACATGCTTTAAATATTAAATCAATGGCTGAAAAGGAGAAAAAATACTAACTAGCCATCTCTCAATGGATATGTCTTTTTTCTTCTGAATGCACAGTATAGCTTTTATAAATCAGGAAACAATATAGAAGTTATTACACATATTTTCAATAGATAATAAAACCAGGAATTATCTAGAAGTATTCCTAGATATTGTTCAGAAGAATACAGAAGAATATATTGAAAGCTTCCTAAATGTTTACAGAGACACAAAAGCATCTGAGTGGAAGAATCAGAGAATAATTTATTGAGAACTGTTAAATATGAATCTACTATCTCTGGCTCAGAAGATTTGCAGGGATTCTACATATGTAATTAGTCTCACCTCTTTTTCTATGTATCTCATTGGTCATGGCTGGAAACAGTATACAATACTTGTTAAAAACTTTGTTTTGACTAATTAAATTCATCTTGACACTGCACAGACTTACTGAAGAGGCTCTTAAACCTAACTGTTGTTGTATAAAAGCAGAAACAGGGTATTTTTATGCTCTGCATCTTAAAACTAACAGGTCTATTTCTGAGAAATTTTGCAAAGTTCCATGATAGACAACTAAAGACATCTTGATTACAAAGAGTTATTGTGTGCTTAAGTTATTATTGACTCCTTTTACCTCCCACATCTTACAATTACATTGTCATTTGGCCTTTATTTGCCTCTCAGAATTTGGTGAAATGTCATCTATGAAATTAAAGAATGAATAAAAGAATTCATCTTCAACAAAAATAAATGCATCTTTTTATAGCTGAAGGAATTTGTTATTGCCCCCTTACTTACTTAGTCACTGTGTAATGAAGTGCTGCATAGTGAATTTACATGTAAAAAATAACTTATGGTAACAGAGTCATATTCACATTAGGCAATCTTGAAATATCTCTATTTGTGGTTTTGTGGGCCTTTTAGTTTTTTTAGGCAGAGATATTTGTTCATACGTTTTTTATGTTAAAAATTTCAAAATAGTTTCTGACATAAAATGGAAATACTATTCCCATAGTTACTATTTCAAAGGTAACATGTTTCCATTTTATATACATGTAGTAGATACAATAAGTTACCAAACCCCTATTATTTATTCTCTTACAAATAGAAATTATACACCATTGTCAGCCCAGGATGATGAAGAAGAGTTATCCTAAAATAACTACATGCAAAAATATTTCAAAGACCATTATTTTCTCATGCATTAAAATATTACTTGTTTATTAAGGAAAAATAACGAGGTCATTTTTGGTGATGTGACCTGAATTTAGCTTCAGGTTCTGTTGGGAGAAAATTCGCTTAATTAAAATCACTTCTCAGATATAATTACTGGTGAGGTGGGCCTGGAAGCATACTTCAGGAACAACAATGCAGTTAAGAGCTCTAATTCCATTAATAGAGAGTATATAAAACAGTGAAGTGTAGTTTGCATAGCTGCCAAATTCTTTAACACAGTTTCATGCTAGGAATAATAAAAAATCAGTTTAAAAAATCCATTTTAATTATATAAATGTACTATTTTCAGCTACATTCCACTCTACATTATCCTCAACACTTTGTTTTTATCTTCCTCTTTCCACTTTCCAGTTGTGACCTACTAAATAGCAATTTTTGAATTGCTAGAATTGTAGACCTTCTGGGACACCTCTTTTTTTTTCTTTCTTTCTTTTTTCCCTCCCACCTATTATAATCTACTAGGGCTAAATTAACTATTTTACTTCTTCAAATGAATAGCAGAATGTTGAAACAGAATCCATACATATTTTATCAGACAGTTTTGCCTGATATTCCTTATGTGAGAGACAAGAATTACAACTGTTCTACAGAAGAGATTTTGCCAAATCATATTTCCCTTTATCATATAAAATATATTCATTTTTAACAAAATGTCATAATACATGGATTTAAATTACGTGTCACATATAATAATCTATATAAATCACATAGCTTTACAGTAGCTGTTGCAGAGCCAGATAGGAGGTTGAACAATGAAAAGAGGAGTTAAAATTGGCAAAACTAGTAGGCCAAACATAAATGAACTGTTAAATGTTAGTATAAAGGCCATAAATATAGCAGAGAATGAATTTGGAATTGAATTTAAAAGGAGTAAGAGAGTGAGCAGAGGAGCAGAAGTAGTAAAGCATGGTATGGCATAACAGAGAAACTGTTTACTTGATTCCAGAGAGAAGATACAAAAGTAATGTGATTAAGAACAGATGTGAATAGGAATAATGAAATCAAAGAAATAATGAAGCCAATTTTTTATGATCACAAAAATTAGGAAAGAAATTGAATGTATTCTGAAAAGGAATGGATAATTACTGGTAAACTAGAGAATATTTCGAAAAAAAGTATTTGTATTGAAAATTGCATAATGACATAAATGGGTTGGAACAACATGCAAAAAAATTAGCTCAAGAAAAGAAACTATATATATAATCAAAATATTGTGAGGAATTGATTTCTTATTCCTTGTAATATCTGCAAAAGAAATTATGTGGGAAAACTGCACGGTATTTGCAACCACTATACAGCATGTGGTCACATTGGTTATCACACTCTAAAATCTTTTAAAATGAACACTGTATTGCTACTCCTTGATTACACTATCAAATCTGGAAATAATTCAACCACTGAACTCCTGGTAAATTAACACTAAGTACAAGAACGTTGTACTTCCCCTAAGGGTTTCTACAAACAGCACATTGGCTTCCATTTAGTCTCGCATTTCTATTACCTTATTTTTCTGGCATGTAAGATTAATATCTATCCCTTCTTGATGAAATGTGCTTAGTGAAATATATTTATATGTAAAACTGAATAATTCATGCTTCCAGTTAAAATATATAAGCTATATATATAATTAGTGTTTTATGTGCATCCATATTTTTTGATTAAAGCTGAGATGAATATCTCAAAATTTGCAAACTGCAGTATCAATCGCAAATCTCTGTTTCTGAAACTACCCTACACACCCTATGCCTACACACACTTATGCCTATCAATATATACTCCTGTATTCTTCATTGCTTTTGCTTTAAGATACAAGATTTTTGTCTATAAAAGTGTTCTACTCTGCATCCAAACTTTTATGACAGTGAAATGAGAAAATATTTTAAAATGCATGCCTCTTACTTCAGATAATAGCAACTAAATCATTTCTGTTGATATGAATTCTTACCAATTTTTTTTTTGCATAGTTTCCCAGGAAACATTTTATCCTGAATTGCATACAATAACATTATGTAAAAAGAAATCTTCTGATAATTCAATCAGCAGCATTGATCTGTCAAGTTAATCCCTTACTTGAATATGAAGAGCCTGAAGCTCATACATCATTTTAGTTTACTCTTAAAAGTTATTTGAATTAGGTTAGCAATATTGTACCATTGGAACAAAGACCCAGAAACAGCAAGAATAAAGAAAATGTAACAAATATGCAAAGCCTACAAACACTTCCGAGCACAGCTCTGAAGTTCAGAGTAAAGCTCTAGTAGAGTCTCTTTGACTCTAGTTCCTGCCTAAAAAATGAGAAAAAGTTGTACATTCAGTTCCCTGAGACTATTTAAGATATCAACAATGACACTTTAAATACTTACTTTAAATAGCATATTTTTAAAATAAGTGAATTATCAGGGATTACATGCACTTGGAATAGCAAAAGAGTCCATATTTAGTTGTCTAGATAAGCTCTTCATTGACAGCCCTCTCAGTATAAGTCTTCTTTTGGCAACAGAACAAGTGCATAATGGTAACAGTAATGAAAACTTAAAAGAACCTGCTGGAGAGGCAAACACAAGACTTATGTATGTACAATACATGTGGTTTTTCTCTACATAAACACTGAAAGCATCACCTGATTAAATAAAGACTTTCAGAGGGCCACCAAATGATAACTGTCACTGCTAAAGAAGCCAACTGACAAATTACTACTGACCCACAGACCTCCAAGACATCCCACAAAGCAGCTGGAAGCATCTTTCAGAGACCTGACAATGCAATATCCATTTAGTACTATCTCCTTGGCTCATTTCTGGCCTCAAGAACAGATAATATGAATTAGCTGAATGTCACTAACTTTATTACATAAACCCCCCATGGAAAAGTTATAATGAAGATTAAAAAAAAAAAAAGGTTTTAAATTAGCCGGGTTTTATGCAAAGACACAAACTCTGTACGGAAATGCTTTTCTACAAAAACAATGCAAGCTTTTTTTCTTAGGTAATGTTAGAAGCCACTAATAACTAAATTATTTTAAATTAACACTGAATATGTTACTTTCTCTTTAGATATCTAATACTTTGGCAATCAAGTTCACTTATTAACTATATGAAATGTGAAGGACATGAAACTCTAATCAGTGAGCTATAATGAATAGAGTAAGGTCTCAACACAAACTCTAAATAAGTATTACACACAGAGAATAAATTCTCTCTTTTGAGAGACACAAAGTCAACTTCTTACTCTATCTTTCTCCCCTTGCCTCTCTGTTTTTGATTGGTATCTGAAGTTCCCTCATCTCAAAGTAACACAGTCACAATATGTATAAATGCATGATGGCTTATTATTATATTTTTTTTAAGGAAGAATATCTTCTTAGTTTCTTCTCTCTCTTCTCTTCATATACCCCTTCTCCCTCTTCTGGTATAGATATTTTTTTCTGATAAAAGAATGAATTATTTTTTAGGGGTTCCTTTGCTCATATTTTGGAAGCAAAGAAACTGGAGACAAATTGGTATTAGAGTAGCTTTATTTCTGCAAAAAGATCAAATCAAAATTGAGAAGCCTTCTCCACTAAACAGAGTTCAATAAAAATATTGCAAAGTAACAGAAAGTGTAGATGACTTTTTTTCAAAGAGACTGAGATAAAAATCTAATTTATATTCTTGTAAACTGAAGAAATATCATCATAATATGCAGGAAACTGCCATTCAATTTCAAGCTGACACACATAATCTATGGACCGACAGTATGGAAATAAATTGTAGTTTTGCTTAAATGAAGATGAAATGGTTCATGCAACTTTGGTAAAGAAGCATACTTTCTTACATCAGCTAGGATACTAAGTGTCAACAAGAGAATGTGAAATATCACAGTAGAAATGTATAAAGTAGAGGAAAAAAAAAGTCTTCCTCCATAAAATACCAAACAAGAAAAGTGCACACCATGCATCACCTGCCTATACTTTTTTTGGTTTCAACTTTGATTAAACATGTGTGTTAATTCTAATTACATTAATGGTCGCTATGCTTTTAAATTAAAAGATTCTCTAAGCAATGACAGGTAAAACATTACTTATTCTTCACTTCTTCTATTCTTATTCTCTAGTTTATTCATGATTAGATGGTAAACCTATTTCATTTTATTGTATTTTCCCAGTTACTTGAAAAATTCTTTGCATTCTTCAGAAGGTACTATTTTTTTTCTATTAATAAATCTCATCTTTCAACACCATAAACAAATATCATCTTCCATCCTTAAAAAGAAAGCATTTTTGTTTTCTTAAATTAGATGTCTCATTATGTCTTTGAAAGTTAATTTAAACAAAGCTGAGAAACAGATTTCTAAGCAAATTCTTCAAGATGTCTGCTCTCCTGAAAGCATTAAGTACGACTCTCTGTAAATCTAGTCCTTAGCTAGAAACCAATAATGAAATTCCACAAAATAAGAAGTCATAAAACACACAAAATAAGAACTCATAACATCTGCTGTTGCTAGAAATTACTCCAGCAGAACTAATAATAAATAACTTCTATTCCAAAAATAAATGAACTATATATAATATCTTTTCTAGAGTTTGAAGTAATTATGTTCCTATTCTACTTGCTATAAGTGCTCTGTACCATATACGTTTCACTTTACCAGTCCATACATCATATCACTATCCATTTGTGCATGAGCGCTGTATTTTCATGTGCCCTGACAGTATAGCCCAGGTTTTCAAAAGCAGGATTTTAATATCCTTAAAAATATCCCTTCACAGTGCCTCTTTTTTCCTTTTCTACTCTAATGCTGTTACTTCCAGACTACTTTGAATACTTTTTGCATTTTTAAGAATTTTATCTCATATATGGATTATAGTATTTCTTTGCTAGAAGTAACCTAATCATTAATAAAGCAAATGCTTACTGCAAAGAGAGCATTCCACAACACCACATTTTTCCATATGATTTTGTATTTTACAGGTCCAATCTCCATTATATTTTATCACGCTTTCAAGAAAGTTCTGAAGAGCGAGAACATTGGAAAACTGTTTCCCCCATTCTTCCACTTAGCTGTTCTTTTAAAAGACATTGTCTCTTCCCGCTTCTTTCCTTATCTCACTGATGATCTCATACTAACAAATCTACAATAATCGTATTGCTAAGAATATGTCAAGAATCTCACTAAAGCGCTTAGTGTCAAAATGGACAAAACAAAATTCCCTAGTACTGCTACAGGCATAGGCACAAATGTCTTTGCAATGAATATTTGAAATCAATATGAATACTTAACTTTGATCTGTACGCACTAAAGAAACATGCAGCGTATTTTGCAAAATCTAAGAGGGAAGAGTCGTCTGCATGAGAACAGCGACACACAATTTCCATTGCAGCAGAATCACTGGGGCAGGAAGGGAGAAATGTGGCACTTAATGATCAGCAGAGATTAGTAGTCTGGAGTTTCCAAAGGTCAACATTTCTTGTAAACATGCAGACCTGCCCGACTTACAAACGTGAGCTACCAAATGCCAAGCCACAACATTTCCTGCAGACTCTCAAAACCTGTAACTGCAATTCTGTCGATAACAATATGGAGCGGGGGGAAGTATTGCCCCTGCTCCCTCCATCCTGTCATAAAATGATACGATAGAGAAGAGGAAGTTAAGTTAAACGCTATGTAAGTAATGTAATTAATACTTAATAAAACACTTGTAACCAGGAAATGCAATCCTTACTCTTTTAGTGACATTTGTGTATGTCACTATATACATGTATTTGTATAATCCACCTTTCACCACCACCACTAAAGGCAACACCATCTCAACATAAATAATTCCTGCTGTTCATTTACAGAAAATAAAGGCAGAGGAAACTCAGACGGAACTACTAGGCTCAAGAAAACATCCTCTGGGTAATGAGGCACAGCTGAGCCGCTCAGAAAACAGCAGCACTGGAGCAAACTTCTCCTGCTATTCCTGAGCATACGTACAAAATGCGGTGCTGCCATCAGCACATCAGCATTGCAGTATTCCTTTGTTCTGCTTTGATTTTGTTTTATTAATAACCCTCAGTTGGAGACACAAAAATGTGATCAGACTAACATCTGAGTAGACAGTCTCATCTCTGCCTCTGTCTCATTTTTTATTACTGTTAAATCTAGATAAATGAATCATTAAGAAAAACTGTTAACAAACTGTTTTTTGACAGCAAGATATGGGTACTTGAAGTTATGATCCAAAATTTTTGATACCATTGAGAAGGGACAAGTCCTAATTTAATATTAATCAGAGGAGAAACTCTTTAGAATGTTTTTATCTCTAAAAGAAAATTTAAAATTGTTGATTACAGAGGTTTGTTAAGAGATAGCAGGTTCTCTTTTCACATTTCTGCTTTTCAAATGTTTAATTAGATAAAATAAAGGAGTGCAGAGTGGGAATCTATGTTTTAATGCAGATGAGGTGAATACTCGAGTAATTTTATGAGTCTTAGAAAGACAGCCCTACTCAATATATCTTTAAAAATCAGTCCAAACTTTTGAAATTACCTTGTCCTAGAGTTAGAAAACTGCATGAGAGCTAGACTTTAATTACAGGAATGCCCAAGAGAGAACAAAAACAATCAATTTCATGCTTTCTCAGTCTCAGAATAAATTCTCTTTTCATATTTGCATAAAGGGAAAGAGCTTTAAAGGTCTGAAATAAGGATGCACAATGACCTCTGAAGTCATACCAATCCGCAGGTTCCTTCAGTTTCAACCCACGGATTATCAGGTAAAAGCGAGCACTAACCTACCTAGCAGTAAGGATCTTCATTAGTGTGGTCTTCTACATTTCAGCTACCTCTTCCTTTACATCAAATTCACTGCAGATACAAACAATTCTGCTCTACTACAGGAACCCAAATGGTCTGGCAGAGGTTTATATCTACTGGTTGACGTGTTAAGGGGACATTTTGAATATGAAAAAAAGTCCTTACAGTGAATCAGGGTATTTCTCCTCATCTGATACAGCTGCATTCATTTTGGCATATCACACACACAGTCATAGACACAGATACTCTGTATCAATAACTGTACATTCAAGATACTTAATGACACAAAAATAGTTGAAACAGAGTTTTAATGTTTATCTTGACATGCCTTAAAATATAAACCATTTCAAAACCCATAGAAAATGGGTTTCTTCTCAAAACAAGAGATGCAAAATACCTTAGAAGATGGTAAAATTCTTTCCATGAAAATTTTCATTTTTAGAAGTAAATGCTTTTGGTCACACTATGAAGTCTCTAATTTAAGGACAGGCCAAGATTTTCACAAAAGATCAGCACTCTTATAATGCAAGCATTTTTCTTTAATAAATAAAGCCCAATGAGAAATTTTTCTACCATAGCTAAACTTGAAAATTAAGAATTTCTTCCTAAGTGTGCATTTCAAAACAGTTATAAATGAAACTTAAAGTAATACTGAAACTAGCAAAAAGCATATATAAGCAAGTATAAGGGAAAAAAAAAAATCAAGGACAATGTAATGGACTATTTAAAGTACATAGAGTTCTCTGTACAGAAATATTCTTACTGAAACCATAATCATCAGACCTACATATCTTTGCCATTTTTCTAGCAGTATGAAATAAAGCTTTAAAATAATCCAAATCAAGTTAACATATTGTCATTTTTTTTCTAACCCTCACACATCATTCACACCTAACCATCTGTAGGTAAACTAATGTGGTATTTTCTTTATTAGATTAAATCGGAATATACAGGAAATAAAGTTGTATTTTATCTACAACATTTTCTGCTTCCTGAATAACTCATTGTTCTTTTTTTATGAGTCTGTATAGCACAGCCTAGTAATTCCCATGGGATGTACCACATTCCATTTCTATTTAAGCACTCCTATGCTTAAAAAAGCTTTATTACTATGTTATGCACAAAAACTTATTTTTAACAATCTTGCAATAAATAAATAAATAAATAAATAAATAAAATAAAAGGTATAGTATATGGTTTTTAAGGTCAGTTAACTCAGGCAAAGTTTCAATGAGATGTAGAATTTGGAAAATAGTTGAGCCAAATTCCTTGAGCCAAATTCCAGAGAAGCACCTGTACTGGTTGGAGGTGATAAAAACTGTTTAAATTGTGAACAGGCAGCAGATAAGTGGAGTGTGGAGGACAAGGAGAATGTCCAAAATTTCTGCACTCTCAAGCAGATGCCTGCTACTTAGAAGCTGCAACCAGCAGAGACAGGTTGCAAATTTTGGTAACACCTGGACTAAAGACTGGCACATCCTAAATCCTCCCATGGATGCAAAGCCAAAAGACACAAGCATTAACTAGGAGGCTGTACTGCTGCTCACTGTTTGGATTGGGAACATTTTTTTATTCATAAACTTCTATATTTATAAACTTATTTTGAGCTGACCCTCCTGGACCAGCAGTGACCTCCCTGATGGGAGTGGATGAAGGAGACAAAGACGTAGGGGAAAGGTTCCAATCCTGACGGCTCTTCAACACCCACCTAGCCAGACCACCCTAGCCAGAATCCCTAGCTAGACCCTTACCTTGTCTCACCCCTGACAGTATCCAGTATCCTAACATTTTTCTGCAGCAAAAATACCTGAAAAGCGTCTACAATGCCCTTTTAAGCCCAGAGTCTTGTAGATGCCATCAGTTTGCCAGACTGCAACTGAAAAAATAGAATATGATATGTCTGAAATTGTTTGCTTTATTTTGCAAACTGTTCCTTGAAAATAAGGCATTCAGGAGATCTCCTTTAACAATCCCTAAGAACATTTACTCTCCATTGAAGCATAAATGAAAATAGAATAGCCTTATCCTTTAGCAATATTTAGCTAGTAAAAAGCTTCTTAAAAGCTTGTATTCAGGATCTTCTTATTGTTGGTCATAATTCCTCTTTTTCCAAAATTCACCCTTCATAATGTATCAGGTCATTTTATTGCCATTTCAATAGTCACCGCGGCGGTTAATTTAAGCTAAGCATGTAAATAACTGAATCCCTTCCCAGATGAAGGATGAACTTGCTATTCCAGCCTGAAATGGTAAAGTGTTTATACAGTACTAGCAACAGAGTTCCAATCATTGCACTTACATCATGCTGGCAAAAAACCATCTTCTCCTTACTATCTTTGTAAAGCGGCAGTTAGTTCTGAGATAACAAGGATTCATCCTCAAAATATGATCAATGATAAAAAATATTGATGTATCCAGCAGTGAAAAAGCTGGATGAACACCTGAAAGTGGCGGGGAGAAAAAGCAGGATAAAAAAATGCTATGTCGAGAACCTCAAGGACATGCTTTTTCTTTTCATATATATCAAGTTGCTTTTATCTAGCCTTTAAGTACAAGAAAGCTTTGTTTTGGTTCAGGGCAGAGCAATATTGTAATATTGTGATCAGGTTAATTACTGCATTCATAACTCATGTGAAAAGACCAATATAATAACCACAAAACAGAGAACATGAGGCAAAATTATTTTATACTACTTCTGTAAACTTCAGGCAGCCAGGCAGTATTTTTAGGAACTTCTGTTTTACTTCACCTTTAAAAAGGTAATTCAGCTACCCAAGACAGTATCCTCTATGTGCTGTGGATTTCAGATAGGTGAGGAAGAGAGATAGGGAAAGAAAACATTTTGGAAAAAAAAAATCATGGGCGCGTATCAGTAACATGAAATGATGTAATAAAAACAAACAGGCTTTCACAAATTTAAAACAGAAGCTGGAGAATAACTTTAAAAGAAAAATTTGAAATTTCTCAGGAAATAGAGGATCTCTTTTCTAAGTGAAACTAGAAATACTGTCTGATTAATGAATCTGAATTCAAGAGAAAAGACACAGAGCTGCAAAGCACAGCAGGGAACTGCTGAGAGGTAACCGCCATCTGAAACTTGACAACTTAAATAGTTTCTCCTGAGCCTTTTTTAATCCTATATGCAGGCGATTCAAGGATATAGATTTGTGCGTGTTGATAGTGGATCCTTATCCTAAGGTCTCGACAAGCTTGTAAACACTTTCTGAGCAAACAAGGCAGAGGAGGATAAATTTTTTCCTTGGCTTTTGCAGAACTGTCATTCAGGTTAGTAATAACATTTTAAAAGGCTCAACCTCTTCAACTTGATGTGGTCAAGGACTGAAGAAGACAGCACTGACTGCACTGGTGCTTTGAATCAGAGGTGTATCATAGTTAAGAAAAGACAGACTTGTTGAGCCAGAACTGGAATTGAAATTGTTAGTCTTTCAACTATATTTCTATATGATGGATTAAGAATCCAGAAAGGAAGTAGAGATTCAAAGACAACTGCACAGTTTTGGTGATGCTATTAGAAAGTATGAAAAACATGATGGTGTGGGGAACAGGAAGGGAAATGTGACAGAGAAGAAGAGATGAAATGGAGTATAGAAAGGAAAGTATACTTTCCTTTACGTGACAGACGATGGGAAGTGTTGAGAAGCCAGGCACACAGCTAAAGAAGTGGGCTTTAAAGTTTCCAAAAAAGAAATCCAATACTTCAGAGCTGATGACTGCTATCAGAGGCTAGATGCTGCTACTTACAATTTTAAATGCGGAATATGAATATTGCATAAGGAATGCTTGTTTCTTCCTTTGTTACAAATGTTCACAAATAGAACTGTAAAACCCATAGAGGTACCGTGTCCTTCTCTGACTGTGGTCCATGATGTTTTGGATTATCGGGGGTGGAGGAAGAATAGAAAGGGATTTTGACCCTTCTTTTTCCACCACCCCAACGAAACATTTCCATTAACGTTGTTCTTATGGAGCAGAGACAGTGTACTCTAGTTACATTCCCAAGTTTTCTACATCCTAATGTTGATTCTACTTTATACCAAGAAACCAGTGAGCTTCAGAAAAAAGAAATATCCTTCTTGCCAATATAGAGCTTTAGAATCATTTCATTTTTACAATTTCTAAAATTGGCACTTGCATGGTAAAATTTTCATGATATTATTATAATATGTTTGAAAAAGTCATTTACTTTTGTTCTTATTTTCACTGGTGTATGCTTGGATTACAAAACAACTGTTCCCACTTAAGCAGAGAGTTGGACTAGATGATCTCTAGAGGTCCCTTCCAACCTCAACCAGGCTGAGAATCTGTGAAAACCTACTGGACTACTCTCCCCAATATAGAACTTCAAAAGCATCACCCAATTAAACAGAAAGATACTTAAGACAAATCTTAGCAGCTTGTACATGCAAATCCTGTAAAATGAAATTTTGCAGATCTGAAATGAATAAATTATATATTTAAATAGATAACCTACAGACTTGGATAGCAAAAAACTCAACCCTCAATGGTATTTATGATAACTTTGAAAACTGTAGATCACAGCAAGGTAAATCTGGTGTTTTTCCTTGAGTCACTGGATGAAGAGGAGAAACAGTCTGCTAAACTTCACAGAATTTGAGACACCAATGTTGTCCATTGTTTTACCCCTGATTTGCCTCCTGCAGTGTCCCCTGTACAGTAGATGTGACTAAAAATCATTGAAGTGGTTGTGATTTCAATAACAGTATTCAAAGATCATAAAATAGCTGGAGGAAAATTAGAAGGTTATTAAGAATTCAAAAGGAATAGTATTTATTGTTTAATGTTTCGGAACAAACATTTAATTTCATTGAAATAAATGAGATCATTAAGGTGTATCAGCTTCAAATGTCTAAAGCAAAAATTATCAACAAAGGACTGTTTTACTAGGATTATAAATTTCTTTTAATATTTAGATGACTCTTGTTCTTCAAGGAATACAAGACCAGAAACAAAAATCATTACTACAGATTAAGAACTGCAGGTATTGAATTAACACTATAGTAGTTGCAGTCTGTGTCTGGTATTTTTCACTTGGGATTATTAAGAGAATGGTTTTCAGCTGATAATACACAAGACTCAATTCTACTTAGGTCTTTAAATTATGCCAAACTGGCTTATTATAACTTCCAAATTCATGTCTGGAAACAAGAATACAAGATGTGGACTGAAAAATAAAAAGTTGTTTTCTTACAACTTATTAATAACTATTTTGCAAAGAACAAGATTTAATTACACCAACTCATAAGCTATGTCTGATACAGAGAATGTTAATAAAAATCTAAGTCAATTACAATAGAAGAAGTTCATAAACCAGGCTGAGTCATGAGATTCTAGTTTTATGAACTATCAGTTTAATAATTAATTAGAAGAAAGTTATATGAGTTTTAAACATCTTGTTCAAAAGCTACATTAATCATGACCACAAAACATTTGATGCTAGTATAACATACTCATGCAGATATACAAAGGATTTATTTCCTGGAGTATCTAAAGTTAGTCATTACTCAGTAAAATACCTGTCACTTGAAGAGTAGATTCAGAAGTGTTGAATTAGAAGTGTAAGTTTGAAATGCATTTTTAGAGTGGACATATTTTTAGTTAGACAAAATTAAGTTTCCACTGTAGTACTAATGAGTGTAGATCTCCTTTTCAAAAAATAATGTCAATATGCCATGTTATACCTGTGGCCCCATATTTGTCAAAAACTATAAAAATTCGGACTACCAAAATGCTCAATACAGGGGTTACTTAAAATATTCTTTATTAAATGGTGGTTATTTGAAGTCTTAAAAAAAAAAAAAAAGCAAAAACAAAAAATGCACAAAGCTGAATGTTGGCATGGCACCATTTGTGATGAAATTACCAGCTGTTTTCATCCAAAACTCTATGTCATATAAAGAATATTGCATTTAATGTTCCTTTTCCTTCTTTCCTAAACTACAATGATCTTAAAAATATTGTAATTCACTGTATGCTTTAACAAATAAGGGGCTGAGGAGAAGTAACAGAAAATTGTCAGTGCTTGTTTTCTATTAACAAAACAGATGCATGTTGCTAAATACAACTTATGGTAGGTTTATTTTTTAGTAAACTTTTAAGTCAATATACTTACTATAAGTCAATTGACTATAAGTCAATATACTTTTTCAAATGGTTAAAAAAAAAGAAGCATTCTAATAAAGCATCAATATTTGAATTTTGTTCACTGGCAATCAACAGTTTGACAGCCATGCAGCAGAAATGCACAGCAAAACAAAACCATATGACAGTGCTAAAAAAGGCAGAAAATACTAAATTACCAAGAACAAGCAAAACACACACATGCTTTCATTCCAAGTACAAGGTCAACAAAAGAATTTTCAAAACATGGCAATCTGGACAGACCTGTGGAGGAACCTGCCTCCTTTTTTGGTCAGGGGATGTAACATACACAGCCTGGGCATAGGTGTAACTTTTGAACCGAGGTTTAGGAGAAGATGAAGGGCCTTGGGGTACACTGACCATGACCTATGAAGAAGAAATTGGAGGTCGAAAGAACAGGCATTTATGGACTGAAATATGGACTACAGAAGTAAAACATCGCTAGGGAAAAGAAAAAAGGAAAGGGGGAAGTGGGGCCAGGGAAGGAGAGTTGGCATCAGCATCTGTATTTTTCAAGGACATGGTTGGCATACAGCAGTCCAAATTGAGTGAGAATCAGGAAAAACTTTCGTTTAATCTGACATCCCATCACGAAAGCCACAAACTGTCAAGATTCAATCCCATCAGAATTATCATTGCAAGGGGAAAGTGCTGTACAATTTACCAGCAATGGATGAAAAGCAAGTAATCTCATAGTGAGTCCTACATAATCGAAGCCAACATTCATTTGCTCAGTGCTCCGTAAAGAAACTGAGCTTCCCAAAAGCAAGATACAGATTAAATGGAGAACAAGTACACAGGGCCTAAAATCCATGAAACACTTAAGCAGAAACTGGCTGATGGCTGAATCAAAAGCAAAGCTGATAAAGCAAACACTGGAGCGCCAGGGTTTACACAAGAACTTTCTGAGAGGCCAATTACGAGACAAGAACAGATGATCTTAAAATGCTACTGTAAATAAAACATTATAATAAAAAAATAAAAGTATACAATGAATATGTAGAAATGGCAAGAAGTTTCTACACATCCATGTTTAAATGGAAAATCTCCTAGGAAATACAGTACACAAATACAGTTCCTGCAGGCAAGTATCCTGAATATCCTGGATATAGTCTCTTCATCACAGTTAAAACTATGCCTGTGGGTTTTTTGCCCATCTATCACCACACTTTTAGTGTAGCTAAGGTAAACAGCCACTTCAAAGCAGTGCATAAGCGAAACAACTCACTCCTTGCGAAAAACGCTGTTGTTGATGAACTTGTATGTGCTCTTCTCTAGTGATCCTTGAGGATCGTGGCAAGGTTTCCACCTCCCTGATGGCTTCCATGGTGACTTGCTGGGGCAGAACTTGGAAGAGGGAAGTCACATACATGAAGATGGACTTCTTATCTGGACAGACAGTTGCAACATCTGGAAAGGAGATTAGCATATATCAGGTTCTATATCAGACAGGGTAAATGAGAAGATAACTAATAAAGTTCATGGAGAGTTGATAGACTAATGAGTAAACCATTGGCCATGTTAGTTCTCCAGAGACTAATTACAGCTTTATAATCAGTTTCATATCTGCATACCAGTGAGAAAGAGCCAAAGTTTAACAAGGTAATTGTTTTCTTATTCAATGTGAGATTGCCTTCTATATTTCTTCTCCAGTGGAAATGCAGATACAATGCAATTTGACAGTATGACCCTCATTAGGCAGGACTATAAATAGGAAAAGCTCTAGCTTCTTGCATTGTGCAAATGCTGCAGTTACCACTTAGTAAATAAGTGTCCTTATTTTTTATCTTACATATTCTCTTAATATCATTTAATCACTGGACTTGACAATGACGTAGGGAGTAAAAGCTCTACAGGTTTATCTCCTAAATAGGTTCATGCAAAGTGCCTATGAAAGCCAATCTCTGACATAGGAGCATATCTCTTATCCTTTATGTACTCTAAGACTTCTAAACTTCATGACGATATAACAACTCTATTGAAAAAAAATCCATTAAGTGCTCTACTTAGACATAAACAATAAGTACAAGTATCTTGATGATTTCAAGTTGTGCACGTGGCCGTGACTTACCAGTAGGAAAAATGGCTGATCTGACTCAACATATGAAGTCAGTAACAATTTATAAAAATATAAGTTATGTGGTAGTTCTTTCAAGTAGTTCCTTTGTTACTGGCATTAAAATTTACATCAGTCAGTTGAGTGAATCAAGATACACAGAGACCGCTGTACAAGAAACTTATCATTAATCCCATAAGTGTTCAAATATAAGTGCTGGCAGAAACCCAAGAGTTGTGCATTTTTACTATGATAGATTTATTCGGGTTTTGACAATATTTCAGAAGAATTGCAATCCATATATATTCTATCAGACTAAATAAATCTACAGGATGGCTTCTCTTTCTCTCTTCCTAGAATGCAGAATAGATAAGAGCAGACATCATGTGCTAAAAAATCCACATATATTTGGAAATCAAGAAAAGGCACCTGGACAAGTATCAGTATTTTTGTTTTGGTTTTCTATCTCCTTAGTTTTGCTTGATACATTAGAAAAGGGAGCTGAAGATTTAGTTCTATTTAGAAATGGCTAGAAAAATGCCCCTCACCTTCCCCGCCTCTCCTCTTTTCCCCCTTCCCCTCCTCCCCCAATGTTTATTATCTCTGTAGTCATTTTAGGATATATGGTCATTTTAGGATATATGTGACTTTTCCAACTCAAGTACAGCCTGTGCCTCCACAGGCTTTGCTTCTGTAGTATTATTTCAGTCTGGAAACACTTTGCTAGCACTTTCTTCTTGTCTTTTCTTTCATAATTTAAGGAAGAGGATTTGTTCTCCTTGGTGTCTAATATTAATTTATGTTCACAAGACTATCCATCCCCTTATAAAGGCAAGGTACATACAGAAAGGGTATACACAGGAATAGCATTAATGCCAGTAGTGTTACTCTCATTATTTTCCTTTTAAGAATACTCTGGTAACTAAGTAAATTCCTTATCCTATATCCTTATCAAATATAATAAATAAAGCATAGAGCTTGCAAAAAATACACATGCTTAAAATTGTTTTCCCACTCTGACAAATATATTTATGCATCTATCAGAATCCATTGCCAAATAGGAAAAGATATAATTATAATTATTACATCAAAAAGAAAAGTAACCATTTTTATAGGGCCTGGAATTTCAATTGGTGTTTTAAAATTATTTTTACAGTCTCCTGAATTACCAGAGCAGGAAAGATGTCTGTTATCCTGTGCTATATCTTTGCCTTCATATTCTTTTTCTCTTTGATGCCAATCTAATATATTCTCTTTGCCAACTGTTAGACTGATGGCTATTTGAAGTCTTACAGGTGGCTAGAAAATAAATCTGAATGTAAACACTTTGTTGCAAGCAAATTTATCAGTTCCTTGGAAATGTGTGTCAGCTCTCAGTCTGGGGCAAATTCTTTTAAGCTAACCTATACCCTCTAAATAAATAATCCCTAAATCTCTGAAAATACAGAAATTCCCACTAAACTCAGCATATGTGGTTTATACGATTACTAAGATATTACTTTAGAGAGAAAAAGGAAACACACAGTTGCACAAGCATTCAGGGACCTTTTTCAAAATCAGATGCTTTCTCAAAATCAAAATCAGAAGCAACACTCTTTATAGTTCTATTCACTTTCTTGACAGCAACTAGTCAGATAGGATTTAAAACAATAAGCAAGAATAGAAATTAGTTAGATTAGAGATCAAACAAGATTTTAAAATGGAAAGTGTTACAACCTTAAGACAAATCATATAATTAAGATAAACATCAAAGTACTATGCATGTGGTAAAAAACAAATTCTCTCACTCTTGAAGACACTGAAGAACTCTGAAAACTACTTCAGCTTTTTTAACAAGACACAGTTACAAGAGAGGTTTGGGAAAGATTTTTCCAGTTATCAAGAAGAATCTACTGCTCTTGAAGACTTCATGCTGGCAGATTAATGTTCTTCCAAAAAAAAAAAAAAAAAAAAGTGATTTTAGACAAAATATACTGTTCCGAGAAGGAGTTTCTGATATGTCCTATTACACATGTGCTCCTGTCTTTAGAAGGATAGTTTCCTTTTGCATCATCTACAGCAAAATAAAAGAAACTCTCTGGTTATTGGGAGAGCTCTGTCCAGCTGAGGTCTCCCCTGAGCATCCTCCTTCCGCCAGGTCAACCACAGTTTTGCTTAGGCACTCAAATTGAAACAGCAAATAGAAACAAAAAAACCCCACTGCCTCCAAGACAGAAACTGCAGAACACGTCTGATAATATGAAGACATGAAGAGCACTAGAATGCCAACATAAATTTTCATGAACCAAGTCATTTTGTTCATCTGGAGTTGCAGCTACTTGGCTTGCAATACCTAAAGAGAAAGAAACTTTAAACTGTAAAACAGCATGCCCTGTTTAAGCACTGCTGCCTCCAAAGTCATTATTCAGAAAGAAATAGGCCCTACACATTTTTCACAAAGACTTGATTTTTAAAAGTAAATTTTGCCCATTTTCCAATGAACAAAATAATGAGTCTCTACAATTTACTTCGGTTTGGTTGTTTGTTGAGGATTAGTGGCTACAATAAATCCGGAATGTTCTGAAACTGAACCAAAGGCTCAAAGAAAAAGGCTCAATCCTCCTAAGAGTGATCCACCAGGCAGTTTTGATATTCGTTGAATTTCACAAGTTTTTTTTTTCCTCTTTGCCACATTATGTTCTGCCAACAAGCAAATTTCTACAAGTAATTCTGATGGAAAGAAGCACTTTGCAGAACTTGAAAGTGAGGATGGTACAAAACAGCTAAATAATCTCCAGACTCCAGACTCTCAAGGTTGATTTGAATTTCAGAAACTGAAATCACACAACTTCTTTCTTTCTTAAGAGTTTTTTTTTTCTCTCACTATCAAACATAATCTTTTATTTTAAAACTTATTAATGACACTAACAAAACATTAAAATTTATTAGAATTTCTGAAAACAAACACCTATCTTCAAATGCAACTGTTTAAATGTACTTAAAATAACTAATTGAACAAGCTATTAGATTATTGAGATAAGACAAAACCTAGCTAATATGTAAAATACTAGTTTCAACAATGTAAATATATCACAGGAGGGACTGAGTCTTTCTACATGTTTATACAGTAACTCCCACTGTGGCACCAGCCTCAACTGGAGCATCCAAGAGGATGGCAAAGTAGAAATATCTACAAACATAGTGATGCAAAACAGGACACAAATGATGCAAGCTATTTTAACTAAGAATTAGTCGAAAAATAAAACAAAACAAAAGCTCTTTGAGTGCTCCTTCAATGTGAAGGTTGAGGACACAGAAGCAGCTGTGATGATTCCATTGTATGAGCTAACGATTCTATCTGGATACATTCCTCAGAGTCAGGCACCAGGGAAGCACTTGAGAAACAAAAGTGCCATATGCATACATTTGGGTATTCCTGCAAAGTACTTGATTGTTTAGACTTATTAGAAATATTTTGGAAATAAGGACTTTATACGGTCATATTAACGATCAGCTAAACAAATTATATATAAGACCTCAAAACTACTACTAACTTCAGAAGAATTAGTATCAGTGTTTACTCTCCATCCATGAAAAAAGAAAATAACTTCCTTAAAATACACAAATACTGCAAGTGATAGCTCATTTTCCCCCATTTCCTGTTTTTGTTTTTTTTTTCTCAATATAGCTTACTCTAATGGTGATAAAACTCATACTCTTTAGGAAACAATTAAAAAATGAGTCAATCCCAAAATGGTAAACTCTCTTATCTATGCAGATCTGAAGAACGCCTGTTAAGCCATCAGCCTAAGGCAATACTGAAGGAGGAAAAAAAAAAAAAAAAAAAAAAAAAACACCCAGGGAAACAGAGACAAAAGTTCACTACCTAAACCACCGGAAACTTCTGTAGTTTACTGCCAGTCACAGGACAGGAGTATACTATGACTTGCTAGACAGTTTTATAATACGAATGAATGGGGAAAAAAAAAGTGAAAATGTGAGGACAATTGAATATTCTTAGTCTTGAGACCACCTGCACATCTTTTTTTACTCCTAATTCGCTCAAAATTCATTTTCTGTCGTTATTATGTTGGTACATTATTTGTAGAAAAACTTTTACAAATAATGACAACTTAAATGTTATGCCTTCTATACTTTTATCTTCAAAAGGAATGATAGATTTCAACAACATGTTCAAAAACCTATGATAATCTAACAACGTTCACCAACACACTTTGAATGAGCTTCCTAAGAGCCTACCAGTCATCTTGAACACTTTTTGACTTGGATGAACCATAACCCCCAAATGAAATTGTATGAAACTCTATGAAATAGAAGCAGTTCTCAATTGCAAGCAAAACAATCAAGATTTCATTCCAATATGGGTTAGATGTGAATTAATAGAGAGGAAAAAAAATTTTCACATTATCTCCCAGACTAAGAAAAAAGAGGGGAAAAAAGTAATTTACAGACCAAATTACTATTTTCTGACAGTTACTAACAAATCTCTTTGCAGGAATTTACCTCTGACGTAATCAGGAGGCATAGCTTGAATTTCCTCCCACCGAGATCCTCCATATTTCCTGACTGAGGAAGTATGAAACTGAGTATATTTTGCTGTTTAATTATTTGAACATCAAGAGACAAGTAAGATCATCCAAAACCAAAAACTGTTTCTCTTAAATATACACAACCTTTTTTTCTTAATTATCATCTAGTCCTGAAACTATGTTGTTTTTTCCAAGCTACATTGGCAAAAGGGTTATTCTAAGGGTATGGATCACAGTAGGAACAGGAGAGGAAATTGCAATGATTTGTACTGCTGACACCCAGTTGCTGTCAGTAAGACCTCTAGGCAATAAAAAATGCACAGTTTCTAAAAGGTCAGCTGGTAGTTGTTGTGTCTATTCTTCCATCATTGACCTTTTTGATTTTTAACTTGCAGTTATTTGCTGTTCTATTTCTGTACTCCTCCAATAGACAGCAATTTAAAATCAAAACAAAATAAATTGTTATAAGTGACATTATATAAGTTTTATAAGTGATTTGCAGACAGAGAAAGATGAAATAATTTATAAATTACTAGATAACTATAAATATTAATCTCTGAAAACTTAAACTCCGGCAATTCTTCACTAAAATAATAGCGCATATCCCAGTGAGAAAAGGATGTGCTCAGCGTTATGGGGAAAACACGGTCTAAACTTAAATAGGAAGTCTGTGTCTTGCAACTCACCATTGGTAGTAAGGGTGAATTACAATCCTCACAGTAAAGAAGTAACTGATTTAATCTTCAGTCTTACAAAAGTTTAAAGAAAAAAAGAGAAAAAAAAGAGGCAAGACTTGATGGCTTATGTTATATGATTACCAACAACCAAACTAGTACTCAGAATCATTATAATTATGAGAAGGGTATCCAGTGGCCTGCATGAACAAGCATGCTGACCACAGTCTATTGTTCAGTAAAATAAAATCCATACCTTTCAAAAGATACCATTAATGAACGGCACAAAATACCTACAGAGAATGAAGTAAGAGTGGAAATCTGGAGGATAGCCAAGCAGACACCCACAGACAGCGAATGACGCTGTTCATTTTGTTCCTTTTTGAATATTGGAACATCCATTCAGCTAAAAGTAATACAACCCCCCCTGCAGAAATGCCATTAAAATTTTAACAGACTTTTCCTTAAGAGAATGAATGCAAATGTTGTAAATCCTCCATTTAAAACCTATAGAGTACCTTCAAAATACTGATCGCAGCGGGGTTTTGTAGGCTCTGCTAAATGATGTCAGAACAACAGCGTGAAGCCTTTGCAGAAGAGTAACACATTTGTGTTTGCCTTGCGAATTATGAAGATTTACAAGATTAAAGTATTGGGAAAGTCAAACATATCCACAATCAAAACATTCAATGGCAAAGACCACCTGAAATCTGAGTATTTCTTCTAATTTGCTGCATGAGTATGGACAAGTCTTGGAGTGATAGGAAATGTGTCCCAGTTGAGTGGTCATACACTGCCTGCATCTGCAGTTCAGGTATTCAAAACCCTCAACTTCAAATACAGTGAGATGATCGGGAAAACACACAGACACACAGACACACACAAATAAAAACCAAATACAAAAAACGAGAACACACCTCAACACCTGTGTCATACTGAAGACTCCTGAAAGCAGGGAATGATCAAAAGAATAATGCTGATACTCAATATCAGAAATAGTGTATGAAAATGGTAGCATTAGCTTGCATTCAAACAGTAATTCTACTAACAATATTTGAGATGGCAAGAACACAAATGTTTAAAATACTGTACATTTTCTGATTTACTTTTTAAAATATCTTACCTAGAAAACACATTTGTCTCATATGAATTCCTGTCCAAAGTATACTTCCTTCTGCATGAAAACTGTGACAATTCTCAAAGACTGAAAAAGCATTTCTTCTATAAAACTTCCTTTAAAAATCTATAAGTTTTATCCAAAGATAAACTGTAGCAATCTCAGCTGATCCCAAATTACCTGCTTCCTATATGAGGAAGTTTTTGCCTGTGGACTGTCAGTACTTACACACAAAATAAAAAGATTCAGCTCTAACCATGATCTTATGAAGGTTCTTTGCTTACCTGCTGCAAAGTAACACAAGAAATTGAAGAGCTAAGCTGATATAACCACTTCTGAAAGAAAGTATAATCAGTGAGCTAAAACATGAGATCAATGCCAATTAATTAAGTGGCTAATCAAATGGACAACTCAAAATGCATAAATTAACATTTAGCCTTGTTAATTATACCTATTATAAATTCAGATAGGGGTGGATAACAGCATAATAGCGTTTGATCGGGCTGGTTATGAAAATTTATTTAGTATGTAAGGTGCTACATAGTCAGTAATCCTGAAAGGTATCTATGATAAATATAAATTAGAGGATGAACTCTATTAACTCTAAAGCTCTGATGAGTTCTTTTGGAAATAAATGTATTACTCTCCTTCCATTGTTAAATCTAACACAAGAAACGAATGTAAGAATCACAATGAAAATTTAAAGAAGCCATAAAGAACTCTGAATAGACACTGAATAGAACCTTATATGTACGGGGTGGGTAATTCATATTTTACGTTAGAATATAACAGTTTCTTTTCAAATTTAGTCAAAGACAAATGGGAAATATTCTGTTTTTTAACATATACATTTTAAAATGAGATAGAAAGAATTAGATGAAAGTGGAAGCATTCTATCTTTTATTAATATTTCTCTTTTTTTTTTTTTTCTCAAAACAATACATTACAGTTGAAAATGAGAAACTCAGATAACAGGCCAATTCTGAACATAAGGGTGTCCTGAATGAGTACTTAGTTTGAACTTTTTTAAAAAAAAATTGTTTCAGGAAGAAATTAAAATGACATATATTACTTTTCTTGTTTTACTATTAGCATATGACTAACATAAAGAAAGATTTGCTACTTCTGCCTGAGATCTGTGGGGAAAGCTTGTTTTCCAGCACTGATGTGCTTACCCATAAGGTAGAGAATTTCATTCCACAGATCTTATATTACTTATATGTAAGATCTATGTATCCACAGGCAAAAACAAATGCTGTCAGGATAGAAGAAATTCCACTGCATCTTGGAGAGAAGGAGAGAAGCATCTTAGAAGCCGCACTGGTGCCTGCAGAAGTGCAGGGATCCTGCATCTAGTTTATGCCTTCCTTTGCTTCCCCTCTGAAGTGGGATATTTCAGAGATTAGGACTGGATAGTCATCACCTGACTTTAACATCTTGTGCCGCAAACACTACCAAACAAAATCACGCATGTTATTGCAGGTAGCTTGTACTGTTCTCCCTCTCTAACCTCGACTCGCTTTTTATAGGCAACTGGTTTTTCTTTTAAAACTTGAGAAAAGCAAAAAGAAGAAAACCAAGAAAGACATGACAAAGATAACTCCTTTGGATGTAAATCCAAACTATGCTCTCATTATTATTTTGATTCATAAGGTAACAAAATTTAAGGAATATAATTGAATTTTCATGTAGAAAACCTACGTTTAGGCCAACTTTACATGTAAATTTGATTACAAGTATCTTTTAAAAAATAAAAAAAGTGTATGTATGTGTGTACAGTAGTACCCCCAATTTTTTTTTTAATTAGATTAGGTCAGAATGTTGTCTATGGATGTGATATGTGTTTTTCAAATTTCATTCACCATATTTTCATAGGGCATGCAAGTTTTCCAATATTTTTATAAGAGATTATTGTTAGAGAACTGTGTGAACTGTTAAGGTTTGGTTACATTTTGAATAGTTAAGATGAAAAAAAAATCCACTATCAGGAATTAATTTACATATACTAAATTGACATGTATCCATTTTCAACTACAAGATCAGTTGCTTACTGCCTCCTCTGACAGTATATCTTATTTTTCTTTCTTTTTTTTTTTGCCCACTATATGTGTTGCTCCTGCATCTAAATGCAGACACCCAGTTAATATTGGCTTTTGTGTGACTCATACACTGTCAAAATGACTAATGAAGTCATTAAAAAAGTAAACTGTAGGAGATGCAAGGAAGGCTATCTACCCTTTAAAAGTATGTTTTAGAAAATACAGATACAGATTAATCTTCAAAAGGAGTTGAGGCTCGACTGATTTGATTTTATATATGACCATAATTATGCTTATTTTAGAATGATAAAAATCATGATGGAAGAATTTCTTGCTAATGCAGTAGGGGAAGGATTTCTAACATTTGAGGGTTTATTAGTGCTAGGAATGCAGCAAATAGATTAACATGCTGATCTTTTTCATTAGGCTGATCATGAGGAAAAATGATCTAAAATATGTCATGGAAATAACTTTTAAAACTGCAACTTTTGATCAAATGGTTACTCGCTGTTTTTTTTTTTTTTTTCCCTACAGCAAATTATTTAAGCATAATAGTTTCACAATGTAAGTTTAATTATGTGAGGGAGGAGACTGTCACACTGGACAATAGAATGTTTCAAGTCCATATGCTAAGTCTTTTAAAACTTTTTCAGCTGGAAACATCTGCCCATGTTTTGGACAAAAGTAGGTCTCTGTTAGCATTTCTGCTGTGTTCTCATCCAGATAGACTAGAAAAATACACTTTGGAAATCGAAATTTTAGCACCAGCAGACTTGCAAGGAGGGTTGCCCTGGGTCAATCGTAACACATAGTGGGAGTGTTGTTCTGTTTAGGGCTAGTCTCCTGTTCTCCTTATTCTAATCTCCTATTCCCTCTTCACTTCATGATTAAGTTGTTAAATACTGTCAGTACTGCCGAACTTAAGTCCTGGCAATGTTATTTGTGATTGAGAGATGGTAATCTGTTTTGAGGTAGCATTTCTTTTACATATACATCCACATATTGTTATATAGCTTATTGAAATCTCTTACTGTCCACTTTAAAATATATTTTTAAATTTTCTTAGGGAAAAAGACACAACTAATACACTTCTGCCCTTTCTCCTTTATGGTGTTTTCTGTAATGGTAAAACAGAAAAAACAAAGTTTCACATAGTCTCTGGTGAACTAGTTACCAGACAGAACAGCTGTGAGTGCGGGTGGTGGAGGAAAGGGGGCTTGCACATAGGGGAAAAATAAAGATGTATTTTCTTCATCAGAATCTAAAATGGTTCAAAATGGAGAGTTCTCTATGAATGTCTGCCAAGGAACCATATGTGATGTGTCAACACCATTTCAGGATGCGAATGAACAGTGGAGGGACAATATGAATAAAAATGAAAATTTATTTGAGAAAGTCCAAATAAATGTAGCTTCATACGTGACTAGGGTTCAAAAAGTGAAATAATCTTGAAATCCATACCTAAAGTAAAGACTGAGTAAAAATTCAACATTTGAGTGGCGCCATTTAAATGGATATCAGAATGGGTCTTGCCAATTTTGGCCAATGTAAACCTAATCCTAGTGGATTAAAAGATAAGTGTTCATGACATGAACAAATCCGTATTGGTATGTGAGACACTAAAAAAGAGTGAAAATCCTAAAGCAGGCAGAATAGATGGCCAAGAAAAAACACCTCAAAATTTACACTTCTGATGAACCAAGCTAGGGTTGAGGATACCTTTATCTATAATATCTAAAAGTTATCTGCAAGCTGGAATAGTTGTACATACTGCAAAAACAGTGACTTAAACATGATCAGGGTACCCAGTAGCGTACTATGAGTTTGTCAAATAAGTAGCAAGGCCTGTGAGTGCAATACATCTGAAATTTATTTTGTATATTAAAAACAAAGCCATAACTATTAAATTTGTGGCTTTTAATTACTTTATAGTTAGGGCCTAACTATAAAGTTCAGTTGGACTAGATGATCTCTAGAGGTCTCTTCCAACCTCAACCATTCTGTGATTCTGTGATACATATTTACCTACTAATGAAACATCAACAAAACATGTGAAGGAGAGTTGAAAAGAAATTTTTGCAGCCAGTGTAACATAAGTAGGAGAAAAATAGGTTCAATTTAAACACTAAATGATATATGTTTTAACAGACAGAATAATGTGACGATAAGGAATAACTACTAAAGTAAAATATATTCACCTGGAAATAGTGAGATTTATTATCCCTTGCTCTTTAACTTAGAGATATTAATTTCTTCTCTGTTTAAAGTGACAAGAGCACTAATCCAGCAAAGGTGTATTTGCTGGACTTTCATCTGAATGTCCCATCAGCTCACTACTGTTTCTCAGAGCCATCTGTATAACTCCATTCCCACTTGTGTTCTTTTCACTGGGACTTTGCATCCCACTACTAGAAGTCTATCAAAGTACAGTGATAATCTGCTTTCTCCTGACTCCTATTCCCCTTCCAGTACACATCTTCAGGAGCAAAATATAAAACTAAGAGCATGAAAATATACTATGTTTGATTCTTCCCATAGCTGTCTTTGTAGGTCATAGAACACAGATATGCCCTTAGTTGTCTTTGCAGGTCTATAGAACAAAGATATCAAGAGTTCTGGCGTGCTCATCTTTGAAAATGACAGTTTAGCTCAAAATAATTTATAAGAATGAAATAAAAAAAAAAGAGTTGAAAGTTGATCTTAAAAATAGAATTGGACAGAGATGCTGTTTAAAATATAACATTTTTTAAAAAAATAAAACAACTTCAACACAGAATGTTATTAGCATTCTGAAAAGAAAGGTTTGTTAGATGATGTCCTTCAGAATTTCTGCATGTTGGTTTTAGAATTGATTTCTCTGGCTTGATCAACTAAACAAACAAACAATGATATTGGCAAAGGACTCGAACACAAACAGAATGAGAATAAGCAGCATCCATAATCACAGTAAATGGCAGCAGAATCTGGGGTTATGAATGAAGGCAGTATAGGCCAATTTGTTTTTATCTTGATTACCCAGCACTATTAGGAATTATCTTAATCAAGGGCAAAGAGAGGATTTAGAGGTGATATATTAAGAAAATATATGTCATCTAAAATTATGTAAAAGAAGAGATCTTAACAATGTACTGTGTATTCTGAAGACCTGAGGCTTTAAAACAAGGCTTAAAACATCTA
Source organism: Crypturellus tataupa (assembly GCA_034781795.1). Classification (NCBI taxonomy): domain Eukaryota; kingdom Metazoa; phylum Chordata; class Aves; order Tinamiformes; family Tinamidae; genus Crypturellus; species Crypturellus tataupa. Next base: position 852,579 of record JAWLRI010000147.1, read on the forward strand.
ATAAATATCTAAAAGAACGAAATTCCAAGATTTCCATTCTTACTGGGAAATTTTCATTCCTTAAGTTGAAAAACAGACTTGCTGGAGACTGAAGGTCTCAGTTTATTTGAAGGTCACATGCAGCAGCAGCATTAGGGTCAAGGATGCCTTCCCCCACCACTCTTCCAATTGACTCCTATTTGGCCATAGGGAGCCATGTGAGGGCAAAAGGCACACTAGTATCTCAGATAGAGAGATGTGAGTTAAATAGAAAGACCAAACTATGTCTTGTATCTTTGAATATTTACATAATGATATGAAAGCTTTGTAACACCTGACAAAGCTACAGGTACAGGTACAGCAAATGCAAGTAAAAAATATACTCTTCTGTAGAACCGAGTCAAGACACACCATCAGACAAACATACTGACGGAATCTACCAGCCTTTCCAAGATACATAAAGTCTACCTTTCAGTGAGATTGTTCAAGTGAGATTACATTTATTTAAAACACTGTAGTCATGGTCTGTCAACCTGTATGTAGAGAGCAAACTCTGCGCCTCTAGAACTTAACCATACTTCTGCAATCCCAGAAGGCTGAGGATATTACCTTGGTAATAAAGCCTTAAGTCTCATATACACTGGGATTTTCATTTCAGAGGGATGTGAGCTACAAATGCAGTGTGCAGTAGTACTTAGCCTGCATACAAATTTATACAACTTCCACTGAAAGAGCAGTGCTAACTAGAGTATTACTCAACACGACAACTTGTAGGAAACATACTAAATATGTAACTAACATGAATAGGAAATATCCTTCCAGGTAATTAGAAGAACATAAAGCAAGCAGAATCCAAGGAAAATACTTATGAAAAAAACACATTCTATAGCTTCTGTGTTCCTAGCAGATAGCAAATAGTGTCAATTAATAGTGGATCAGCACTGAAACATGTTTATAGATCTTACAGTTCTGCTTCTTTTTGTCGTGTTTATATTCTACCATTACATCTCAAAGATTTTATTCTAATCTTACAACTTTTCTCAGATGCCGCTAGAGAAAACATGGAAGAGGCAGATCAATATCTCTGGGCAATACTTTAAGGCAGATTGTTTTCATAAAAGTATTTTTAATAAAATGCTAATATGCTGTTGACAGTGATATTTTCTCATAAAATTGTCTCAATCTTGTCAAGCTTCCCCACAATGAGTTATTGATTTAAGAGCTCAAAGAGTTTGATTTTCCGAACTATTAATCGCTTCTTCTCCTAGCGCTGCATTGAACATTATATCAGATACAATTCAGGAGAAAACAGTGAATGAAACATTACAATGGAATAACTTTCATGGGAATCAAAAATATCCATGAGGGGCTCAGGAATTGTCTATTTCTCTCTAGTTCAAAGCAGTCATATGATAAGGTAGTTTTTCTAAAAGCCTTTCAGAAAACATAGCTCAGGGCTCTGCAATGAAATCCCACACCTCTAGGTCACTTATTTGAAAAAAATCCAAATGGAACCAACATATGCTGCCCACTAAATCACACCAGATTCCAAATGCCTTCAGAGAAGTTAAGAATAGTAATAAATAATTAGAGATTTTAAAGTAATTCAATTTCTCCTTTATATCAATGATCAAGAACACTATGAAAATTTCCTTACTATTAACATGCACCCAATAATTTTAGAAGAAATGGATAAGGATGCCTACAAACATTAAAATTCATTCATAACCTGGATGACATCTCATTTAATCCAGAATTACATCTTGATAAAATGCAGCATTAAATAAAATCATAGTAGAGCACATAAAGGAGATTAATTCTTAGTTATCCAACAGAGGAAAATAACCATTCAATGAAGCTTTCTAATGAGATCCAAGGGGGCCTCTACCTAGACGGATGACAGGAATGTCATGTCAAGTCCACAGCTCCTGCCAAAACCAGGTTTTATGAAGTAATTTACCAAACAAAATTCCTTCTGAAGGTCACACAGTGCAAACACGATACTTGAGTCTGGCCATACATTCTAGGAACATAGAAAACTACGGTAACATAAAATATATAAAAAATAGAGCATATTAGCCGACAAATAAAACATCACAAATAACAGAAATAATTAATTGTTGATACTATTCTTTGCATTATTTTTTGATATATCAGTCAGTATGCCTGCCCTTTGTCTTGCCATCCAAGGAATTAATAGTAAATAAATCATGCAGTGACTCTAGCATGGGTGTTAGGGAGCACCTACTGCAACAGGAAAGCTACTCCAAAAAAACAACTTTTCTTTTAATCTGCAGCTTTGCCATAGATTATGTAAGAACCCTTACATACATTTCTTTGTGGGATGTTATCTGACATGCTGATAATTTTTAAACTCAGCATGCAGTTTCACAATAGCTAAAGCTTTAAAGCTACCTTAGCTTTAAGAATGAAACCAGTACAGTTTTCATAATCCCTGCCGTTCATACCTTGCTGCACAACTCCGACTCTTTTCTTAGAGTAGAGGTTGGCAGTTCTTCCAGTCCTTACAAAGCAGATTCAGAAGCTAAGCCAGAACAAAACCAACCAGGAAAAGAGGAAAAAATATTTATCAACAGGGTTAGTTCCTGAATCGTTTTAGTGCAAGAAAATAAAAGTACTGATGCTGAAGGAAGGAAGGAATCATGAGAGTGCCGACTGACTTAACTGCTGTGAAACCTGCCCTGTAGTCACACTAAAAACATAGAAGTCTGAAATGAGATTATAATGATTAAAAATGTAATATTATACTTTTGTGATCCTGCTTTTGTACTTCTGAATCACAAAAAAATGCAATTACCAAAACCACTTTGCATTAAATATCTGGTCAAAAACAAACAAACAAAAAAACAAACAAACAAAAAAACCCCACAGATTTTCTCCCATATTGCTAGCAGAAAAAGCAAACATTCCATAGAAGTTGCTCAGTTTTCTCAGTTCAATTTGTTCTCCTACACAAAAAAGCCATTAAGACAGGTTGAGGTTACCAGACACAAGCATATTTTTATCTTTTCAGACATCAGACAAGATCGCTATTGTAATTTTGGGTGATTAGTTGTAAACGTCATTGTTGCAATTCTACGATCAACTATTTCAGTACAGTAAAGTGTTACAATTTTTGCAAAACCTTGCAGTGGCAGATGTTGGCATTTTAAAATGGTGCCCAGGGGACCTGCTGTGTAATTATTTTAAAGGAGAGATGTGAGAGAACTGTTTTGAAAGGATTTCAACACTGCAGTTTCCCACCTTCAAGGAAAACTCAGTTAATTCAACAAGTTCCCGTGTTCAGTTCTTGTCTGTCTGGGCTTTCCCCATTTCCCTGCCCTGGGTTCTGGTAAGGGGTATATGCAGATCTACATGCTAGAGGGGATCTGCAGAGTCATCAAAATCATTACTGCTCTCACCATAATAACCTCCTGCAGCCTTTTATCACATGCTGCAATACTGTTAATTAGTGAGTCCTCTATTTTGCAAACAAAGCCAATTAAAAGAAGGTATCTCAAAGAGCAAGACAAATACTTTCCATAAAAGGAGTAAGGGTATTATTATGCTTTCAGTATATTAAATGTTCTCCTGGAGCAAACAACTTTTTCTCTGTTTGTCTGTCATCAGCAAGTAAGATCTCTATATAAATAAATAAAGAATGCTTAGCATATGAGGCCTACACTCCACTGATATTCTGAATTTTCCGCAGCCTCCATTTCCCACTCTACAGTAGAATTTTTTTATTCCATTCAATGCTGAATAAACCTTGGAAGAGAAAATCATATTAACTGATTTAGCAACTAATAGCAAAATACATTTACAACACAATACAAAGTAGTAAAGACAGGGTGGTAATGCCATTCTATCCAATAATCTAATTTTACCAGTGTTGAAAAAGGTTGTTCTAGTTCTTCAATTAATATGTATGTATATTTCTGGATATAAGAAGCCAGCCATAGATCTCACCAAATATCGCAGAATCACAGAACGGTTGAGGTTGGAAGGGACCTCTGCAGATCATCTAGCCCAGCTGCCCTGCACGAGCAGCGTCACTTAAAGCACATTGCCCAGAACTGCGTCCAGGTTGCTTTTGAGTATCTCCAGAGAAGGAGACTCCACAACCTCTCTGGGCAGCCCATGCCAGGGCTCTGTCACACTCACAGTGAAACAGCTTTTTCTCATGTTCAAGCAGAATTTCCTGTGTTTCAGCTTAGGGCTTTGCCTCTTGTCCAGTAACTGGCCACCTGTGAAAGGAGCCTGGCTCCATCCTCTGGACACCCTGCCTGAAGGTGTTCATACACACTGGTAAGATCCCTCCTCAATCTTCTCTTCCCCAGGCTGAACAGTCCCAGCTCTCTCCATGTCTTCTGGTGTGGTACAGAGAAAACAGCACTGCAGAGGTGGTCTCACCAGCGCTGAGGAGAGGGGCAGGATCACCTCCCGTAAAGTTGCTGGCAACACTCCTCCTAATGTACCTCCTAACATACAACTGGCCTTTTTGGCTACAAGGGCACGTTCCTCCACACCTGGTCACCTTGTCCACCAGGACTCCCAAGTCCTCCTCTGCAGGGCTGCTCTCCAGCAGGACAACCCCCAGTCCGTACTGGTGCATGGGGTTATCCTTACCTAGCTGCAGGAAGCTGCACTTTATTTAATTTAATGAGGAATTTTTTGTGTCCATATTGTTCTGACTGAAGCAGTCTGGATGCGGTAGAACACAGTGGAGGTAGAGAAAATATTATTATTCCTTTAAAAATATCTACAGAAAAGCACTAGAAGTTGGTTACCAGACAGCAAACCTGAGAAGAGTACCTGGCTTACGAGGACTCAGTGCTTTCATTCCTTCTCAATGAACAGTATTTATGTTTTTTTCTATTTTAAAAGTTAATTAGTTCTATTTTCTGGTTTTGCAAGCACTACAAAAAAAAATCTAGATAATTCATTAAAAAAATTGTTTTTCAGGGTTTTATTATGTAGGTTTTCTATACCAAATTATTATATAGCAAAGATGTCTACCTTGAGTGCTAAAATAAAATAGCTACAAAAAGAACCCCTTGCACACTATAAAGTACAGTACGATTTCAATCAAAAAAAAGACAAAAAATCTATTAGCATGTAAATACTTCTGAGATTAAGGAAATCAAATAATTTATTGATCTCAAAAGTGAATCTGTATTCTTGTGTCATTACATTTTTACCACTTTTTTGATAATTTTTTATCCTATATAGTCCCTAACAAGTTGATGACTGCTCTCCATATCGCTAGGGAGAGTCACATCACATAAGGAAGAGGTTCCATACAATAGAGAGGCTTTTGTTTGCAAAAATAAAGCTCTTTACTTGAGCATCTCTGCTCCTGTAGTTCAATAGGTAAAATGCTTATTTATATTCAGTAAACTGGAGGCTCTTAGTATAAGACCTAGAAGCAATTTTTTCCTTTATTAGAGTGTGCTCAATAAGCCATCACAGAGGTATACGTTACAGCCCTGTAGGCACAGACTGCTGCATGACCTTAAAGCAGTGGATCTTTCTTTTAGCTTTATATTCTAATTTTAGTCCAAGAAGCCAAGCCACAGACCATAGAGCTGTTTAAGATTCTGATAAAAAAGTCATAATTTAGTTTTTTCTTATATCTCAGATGAAGACTTATTTCAGTTGCAATATGCACTAACAGAAGCAAGGACACCCTATGAAGCGACATGCAACTCCCCAACACAAGATACAATTAAAGCACAAATTATGTTGTCTAACGTATATTTTAAATCATATTGATATCAGGAGAGCAATATAGGTAACTATAAATATTTAAAACAAGGTTTGAGATACCATTCTGTAAATTCTACATTATAAACAATCGATAGAAGAAAATCAACATTTTCCTCACCTTAGTCAAGTCGTAATTAATCAGATCTATCTATCCTATCTATCTGTTTTGTTATCTCAAAAGACCTGAAAAAAGAACAGTTCTCTCAAAATTACTCCAAAATAAAAAGCATGTCCTATATTTTGTTTTATTATCTCACTACTACTCTGTCTTTATTAAAGAATATGAACGAGTGCTCAAAGTGCTAGTCATTGATTTAAGGGGTGGAAGGAGAAGGATGAGGGAGTAAGAAGGACAACCAAAGAACTAGGATGCAAAGTTCAGAAGTCTCAAGTAGAACATATAGATGCACAGCAAGAAATAAATGGAAGAATTCAGGGCATAAGAAAAAGAAAGTAGAAATCCTACATACTCACTATCTAAGGAAGAAAAGCAAAAAAAGATGGAAATGATGCAAAGACGACTCAAGTAGACTATTTACATTTTGTGAAGTGTCCAGATAGTATAATGATGAGCCAAACAGTAGAGGTAAACACTTGGCAAGAAAGAGATGGCTGAATAAACAGGATTAAAAAAAGTGAGATGAAGAAAACATATGCAGGCTGTGTCTGAAAAGGCCACCAGAACAGAACAGCACAACAGAATTTTGTACAGAATGACTGTGGTAAGAAAGGACTGGGAGTCATTCTAGTGTCTCAGTGTAAATGGGATAAAGTACAGCTTGGGGTGTAACAGGAGAAAGCTCCTTCCTTTAAAAAAGGCAGAGAACTAGTAACTCAGAGCTCTTTATTCTAGTATTACTGATATAACTATGGAAGTATCCCATAGTACAAATAACAACTTCATTAAGTTGGAGGCTGATTATTATGTTTTCTAGCAATGTATCTCCCTGAATGAGGAAGTGGTAACTGTCAGTAACTGTCTTATGTAATATAGTAAGTTATTTTAGGTAAGGTGATATACATATAATTAATGTCTGACATCTTCTCAAACTGTTAATATACACTTTTTAAGCTGAATTGAGCTTGCATTAAAGCTTTTTACTAAAATCTGAGACTCCTAAGCATACTTAGTCCTAGGGTTCTTTTTAGCTTAAAAGAAACAGATAAAATCTTCAAAATTTCCACTAGTACCAGGAAGCAATTGTAAATAATCATAGTATTGTTTTTGTTTTTCTCTAAAACAAACCAACTCATGCAAGGAATCCTCATGAAGAATGATATTTACAGCTACATATTGATTTGAAACTGAGTGATTAAAAAAATCTTTTCATGTCAAGTGAGGGGTCAGAATAATATATCACCATACAGTATTTTTGTCATTGAAACCAGCTATTTGATTCATTGACACAAATGTGAGGATGAACTCCAGCATTTGTCAGCATATGATAAGTTACTAACGGACTAATACTTGTCAGCAGAGTGATAACTGATTATGCAGTTAAACAGTACTGAGGAAAGGTGACGAACGCTCTATAAAGCAAAGATTTAAAAATCATACTACAGTTCATAGAAAAATAAGTCTCTGCTTTTATGTTTTAATTTATCAGAGCTAACTATCCAATGCCAATTTTATCTTACAACCCCGAGTAGATTACTTACAAAACAAAAAACACATCGGAAACAAATTTATATGAACACTGATATTTCCAGAAGTAAATTAAGTATAATAACCCTGATTCTGCTGTCAGTCTGTATTTAACAGGATGAATGCTCTTCCATGCCATGTTCCCCATCCGTATAACTGAGAGAGATGAAGTCCTTAAGGAAGCAGCCTGTAGTCATTGATTTTCTACTTATGGCTGACACTTCAAAGCAGCCTGGCAGCTCTTCCAAAAGGGGCCACCTTGTCATAATACTGAGCAATCATCTGCCAATCAAGGAGAGCAGCATTTGATAAGAGTGCTTCAGTTTCCTATACCTAACATCACAGGAGAAATGTAGTCTATAACCTGGCAATATAAGCCGAGTGCACTCATAAGCAGAGGTAATCAAGCCAGCGTCCATCCTTCTTCCTCACACTAAGCACCACAAGCAGGAGCGAGCTGAGTAAGACCTGGCACTCTGTGAGCAAGAACAGTCCTGGCACCTGGCCACTTTGTTCAGCTCTTGTCACACACCACTCAAATACAGCAAAAGGATTGAATGTAAAAAAAAATAAAAGCCTCGGTCCTCTGCGATACTGAGCACCCTTAGATGACGTGCACGGCTTTAGTTATGAAAGCCCTTACCCCAACAGGTGAGGCACCAGTTATTAGTGTCTATATTTAGAACTGGCAAAGGATATTCAGTAGATTAAAGGGGGAGGTTTCAAGGACTAGGTCTCAAAGGCTTAAGTATCTTCTAAGGATACTAAAGATTCTCTAAAGTTCTTTCGTGGAGAGCTACATGACCATGTATTGTTGCCCCCATCAGCTTATCATATTTGTAGCCAAAGTGCCATACTGTACAAAATGAACCCCACTATTTAATTTGCATGTAGAGAAAGATACAATATAAGTCAATCTCCAAGTTGAAATTATGCCATTTAAAATAATATTCTGGGGACTTCAGACTATTCAACACTCAATTGCCATATAAAAATGAAAAAATAAATAACTTGATCATAGATGAGCAGGCAAATATAAAATATGAAAGTTTTTTCATACAAAATCAGTTTTCAAGTTACTTAAAATTGCACACACACACAAAAGTAATTATTAATCAGTCTTTATAAATTGCTTTTTTAAATGCTCATAAATTGTCAAAGCTCTGAAGTTACCAGCATTTTAAAGCTATAATTTTAATTCAAAGGATGACAGAGTGCATTAAACATTATTCTACTGTTTTATCAAACCACATAACAAGCGGTTTTACTCAGTTCAGTGAAACGACAGTCCACACTCAGAAAAGTAGCTACTGGATTACAACTGTCACATGCATGCCTCAAATTAACTTCTCTGAAGTTTTTTTTTTTTTAATAAATCTTCTTGAATTCATAGCAGCACATTAGGCAAATCTGAAATGAAGTTGGAGGTGTGGAGATATAACTACTGCTGACAATCTAGCATATTTTTCCATTTCACGGCTCTCTCAGTAATGTTAGGTTTTAGCTATAAAAACAATTTGACAGAACTGGATGGGCTTCTAGACACAAAGTTGTTTTCTTTAGCTTTACCATACGTTAACTGCTTTTACCATCTGTGAAAGGATGATAAATGCTTTTGCACATCCCTCACAGGGATTTTGGTGAGGATTAATTAATATTTTTAATGTGCTTTGAAGATTAAACATTAATAAGAGCTCAGTTCATTACTCCTTTACTTTTGGAAAAGTAAAATTCTTCATAACAAAACTAGGAGACAACTGCAAAATAGGAATAATGTTTTTAAATCGTATGCTTCAGTTCTGTGTAACAACTAAACTGCAACCTTTCATTACATTCTCCCTCTTTTCCCTGCTTTGATGACTTTCAACTAACTTTTAGCAGTTATAGGGAAGTTTGTTTTATTTTTGAGATTTGAAAGCATCTTCCCTTAAATTTCCACACACAATTTATATTATAGGACTCAGATCTATTCATGGTTATATCCCGGATTAGCAAATCCTCACTCTACTTTCTTCTCAGGACATCTCATCCTTCTTGCTACTTTGAACTCAAGAACTCCTATCAGCTCTCACTCAAAGCCATCAGAATTTCACTGGGATTCCTGCTCCAGAAGTATTTATACCTTCAGTAAGGTTAGTACAGTCAGAGCTTTCTTTAGAATTAACCTGGAGACAAGGCTGGATCAGAAAGAATAATGCTTGTAAGCTGAGAAATTTCACACACCCAGCTGGTATTTGACATTTGATACAAGACTGCCAGGGACAAAATGTTCCAGGCTGCCTTTGCCTCCTATATTCAGTGCCCAGTGCTGTGTCGGATTTATTTCACCTTGGATAAATATTGACTGGTGGCTGCGTTGTCTGTGTCGGGTGCGTGCCAGGTGAGAATGAGGTTCCTGGCATGCGAAAGGCTGTGTTCTGGCATCGGGAGTTGGATTAAACTCCTGACTGCTGCTAGAAATCAGCAGTGGAATTGTGACTCAGCCTTCCAGCACTGTAATGAATGGCAGAGAGAGGATTTTCCCCTCTATCTGATTAGGAGTCAGCATGAAATCCTGCACTAATGAAGTACGAATCCATGGGAATTTTTGTCTACATAATGTGGAGATCTTCTAACATATTAACCAGAACATAGGCCTTTCTAATCCTGGCACTATTCCATGTGGATCTATTACGCTAATTTAGAATAGTTACCTTTTAAATTCCTGACAACAGAACATGTAGCATTTTATTTACTGTTTTAATCCAGCTGTGCTCTTCTTTTTTAATATCAGTCATCCTTCTATAGCTTTCTCTAGTCAAACCCATGGAGAGTTACCTAGCTTGTAATGTAGACCTTAGCGGAATAACAGGAATATTTCAAAGAAAGGATTTTTCTGCTTGGCACAGAGACAACAGGTGCCAGTTATCAAAGGACTTTGCAGACAAATATTTAAAAAAAACAGTCTGTCAATGTGAAGACTCAAAGAGCCACATAGAATTTTTTATTCTAATGCATTAGAAAGTCTTAATTATTTTCCCATATTTTTGGCATAATGGATGACTTTTTGCCTATTTTTTAAATTTAGTGATGCAGAACTTTGTTTCTGAAATGGCTGAAAGTAGTGTAATGGTGTAATGGTAACAAGTAGAACTACTGACAATATTTTTATAGTATAAATAGAGATATAGATGAGGACAAAAGGAAGAATATAATAATAATAAAAAATGAAAACAGCAACAAAAAAGGATTTGTTTGCAAAGCCAGAAGAAAATGACAGAAGGATAGCTAAGAAACATAATTCAAAATCCTGAAGATTTCTAAGACTTCTTTACAAATTAATGAGTGCACTGCTCTTTAAATAAAAATAAAATTTAAATAACAGTTTATAGCAAAGAACTCCCTTTGTTTTCAGTGGCTTAAGGAAAAAGAAAACTGCATATGCAGAGACTGCAAAAGCAGACTGCATCTTATAATGGGCAGAGAGGGAGAAGGAGAAAATACTTAATAGTCCATACATAATAGCCTTCCTCTTGGCTGCCAGCTATAGCTACCACTGTTCTTGTATCATTTATTTCATATTTAGGGTGAAAAAAAAAGCACAGTTTCTGCAGTTTCTGTTCTGTATTTCAGGTGTCTAAATGTATTCTGTATTTCAGGGGGCTAAATAAGAAGGTGGGAAAAAGAATATGAAAATAAGTAAAAGAAACAGAGCAGTTTCAGGAAAGAGAAAGAAAAATCACAAAAGAACCAGTAACCAAGACCACAAAGAACAGCTGCTAAAGAAAACAAGAAAGGTAAATGTCTTCTCGCTCAGAATTCCTATCAAGCAGGCAGCACAATGTCCATACCTAATTTGTAAGGTTAAGATTCGAGAGAAGAATCCAAACGCAAATCAGCATTTTCAGTCTATTACCAAAGCTTAATCACAAGGGAACAGGCAGCAAACTTAACATCTTGGAAAGCAGAGATGAAGGGAATGAATAAGGGCTCAAACAAAAGCAGGCTAGCTAAAGAAACACCATTCAAAAATCTGAAATCATGTCCAAACAGAGAAAGTAGAAAAGATAATAAATCCTGACAGGATCAATGTAAAAGAAGAAACACTCACAAAGAACTCAAAAAAAAAAAAAAATCTAGTCAAAAAGAAGTTGCCAGGACCAACTAGCAGAACACACAAAAAAGAGTAATAAATGTTACCCTCTGTGTCCCTCAGTCATACCAAGAGCAGCATCCTTCCTTGATAATCTGCAGAACCAACAAATGATCAGTGTAACAGGAACATGCATAGACAAGGCAATTGCTGAGAAACTAAATGACTTCTCTGAACCACCAAATGAATGTTTCTTGTGCTAAAATCCCCTGGCAGGGCGTGGGGGGAACTGTCTCAGAGTGAAGCTTAGAAGAGGCTGTATAAAAGATTGACAACAGGAAAAACAACTCAGAAGAAACAAGTGTCAGACGCCAAAAATTCTACATGAGCACAAGGGTGAAACAGTGAACCACAAACTGTGATGTGTGACATCTGGTCTAAAATCACCCCACAGCATGAGGCCTGGAAGGTGGCAAATGGGATGACTATGCTGAAAAGACTCTACTATTGATTGCATAATGCAAGTACAGAGAACAAAACAGTCAACAGTGTTTTTGTAAAGGGAAGTCACAGAATCACAGAATAATTTCGTTAAATTTGGACTTCCGAAGATCATCTAGTCAAAATCAGGCTTAAAATAGGGCCAGTATAGGTCAGGTTGCACAGGACCTTGTCCAGTGAGTTCTGGTTATATCCAAGAACGTAAATCCCCAAACTCTCTACGTATCTGTGTTTGATCACCATCACATTATAAAATTTACATCAACTTCTTATTTCCCTTATTTCCCTCAGCCTGTGAGAAAACTTCAAGAACAGGTTGGCTCCATGTCCCCTATACCCTTCCCATTAGCTGGTAGGGGACAGCAATGGGATCTCCCCTAAGCCTCCTTCTCTGTTTCAGGCTAAACAAATCCAGTTCTCTCAGCTTCTCCTCATACATCATATGCTGACCATCGTCATGGCCCTCCACTGGACTTGTTCCAGCATGTTTTTCTTTTTCTTGTATTATGGAGCCCCAAAAAAGACCCATTGCTTTAGATATGGTCTTGCAAGGCAGAAGGGAAGAATCGCTCCTTTCAATCTGCTGCCCATGTACTTGCTAATACGTCCCAGTACAAGGTTGACCTTCCTTGCTGCAAAGCTACTGACTCATGTTATGCCATGAATCGTCTGCAGGCTTGAGTGCTTTCCACCTCACCACCCAGGTAATTACTGAAGACATCAAAGACATCAAAGCCTCTGTATTGACCCCTGAGGAACACTACTTGTAACTAACTGGCCACCAACTGGACTGTGATCACCTTGAGACCCCTTGAGAGCAGGAGTCCACTCACTCTGGTTAGCCACATCTCTGATTTGTCTCTAAGAACATTATAGGAAATCTTGCCAGAATTAAAATAAAGAACATTCACTGGTCTCTCCTTAACCAAACTGCTAGTCACTTCATCAGGGAAGACAATCGAGAGAGTCAGACACATTTTGCTCTTTCTAGAAAGATGTTGACTGTTTCCCATCACCTTCTTATCCTTCATGTACAACTACCAAGAAAACTGACTCCATAGTCTTTCTAGGGAGGAAAGTAAGACAGGTTCGGTTGTAGTTCCTGGGATCATCCTCCTCCTTGTTCTCCTGATACTTGCCTTTCTCCAGACATCAGGAACGCTGCTAACTTTTACAGATGACGGACAGCGCCCTTGCAGTGACATCCTCCAACACCCTCAGCAGTCTTGGAGGTTTTCCACCAGGTCCCACAGACTTGGGAGTGCCTAGCTGGCTTAGGTGGTCACAGACTTAATCTTCCTACTGTGAGTAGTGTTTCACTCCTGTAGGCTCTGCTGTGAAGCTAAGAAGCTCGAGGAGAGACCATAGAACTTAAGGCAAAGGCAGCACTGGCTATATCAGCCTTTTCTGTATCCTTACCTATAAGATTGCCTGATCCATTGGGCACTGGGGCCTCAGTTTCCTTAATTTTCCTTTTGCTGATGAGCTACTTACAGAGGCCTAATGGAACTCTTTACAGTGGTAACCACTATTTGGAGAAAGGCAGTATGATTGATTTGGTCTATCTGAACTTCTGAAAGGCATTTACCAAGCAAAATGCCAAAAGCTCTTTCCTCTAACGAATAAATTTCATGAATAAGGTCAGTTCACAAAAGTCCTGTTCCTGGAAAATGAACATTATATCTGGTAGTTCTTTCAAGTGCTGACTTTAGTGTATTTTTTAGGACATGCTGAAGTATTTTTTATTGCTCACTATGGGTTTCAAAAAATTGCTGCCTCCTGAGAATACTGATAAGAATTATTTTCATCTACTAATTATAATTGGAAAAGATTACAGTTAGAGAATAATAAAAAGTTCACACTTGCCAATTTGCTTTTCATCACCATTTTCTCTTAAGTGTAGATATACCAACTTAGTATCCAACACAGCTTGGGTTTCAGAACAGGAATTTCCTGATGAGTTATTTGAAAGATTTGAAAGACACCTCACTTGGGTTTTGTCACATCACTTAGAATAAAAGATAAATATATACGGGGAAAAACAAACAAACAAACAAACAAACAAAACCCCTCACCAAATAGCTCTGACAATGCTCTTTGCATGATTTTCAAGACTTGTGATGCCTAAAGTTAAAAGTGAATTGTGCATTCCTTATGCAGGAGAAATATCTGTCTCATCTCAGTGAATTAATTATTCAGAAGCACTTCACCTACCCAAGGTATATAGCTCTTGTAATGCTGAAGGTCAAAAGCAATGAGGTTGAGATGAATTTCAAAGGTCAGAGATGCCAGCTATTTATTTTTAACTTTTTATATAGTAATATATAATACTGCTACCTGTGCATAAGAAAATCATGGATACAACATTTGGAATACTCTTTTCCATTTCCAAAAACCAATTCCCAGAAACTTTTTTGAAGACTAGTACTATGCCAGGTTGTAGAAAAAAGAATTAGAATGTTGTATTTTAAACACAAGGGAAGGCATAAGTAAACCATACATTTATGCATAATGTGAAAATATTCATAGAATAAGCTAGAGAGGAAAAATAATGCTAGGAGAAGAAAATGTAAGCTGGGAAAGGCATGATTGCTGTGCCATCCTGGATATTTTATATTATGATTCCCATTCATTACAGTGTAGAATCCAGCACGTAATATTCTAAGAGTATGTTGCCATATGTAATTTCTCTAATCTCACTTCAGAAGTCTCTTCTGTTCTAGTCTCACTTCTGCAACCAAACCTTTTCCCTTAATAGTTAACAAAAACCTTGATTAATAGAACATTAACATTAATGACATGGAGGTTAATGAATATACAATTACCATAGGGTCCGTGAAGCAGCAGTGCAACTGACCTTTCTAGTCTCTAAGTTGTCCATAACCTCTACCTTCTGCAATGTCTTTCTGAAAGTTTTACCTCTCAGCAATCTCCTTTCACTCTTTGCAAGCAGAAGCTTCTGCTCTGACTTCAGTCCAACCATTTATTAATGTGAATTTTGAGATCTGTGTTTCTAAAAGATATTTATCTCCTTGACAATTACCTACTAGTGTTTGTAGCCACAGAAGAGAAACACTGAAATACAGCATTTCTGGAAAACAGATTAGAAGTAAAGCATACATGCAGACCATTAACTGAATATATTCATCTTAATTCAATTAAATAGAACTTATTCTACCCTGGCCTGTTGTGGGTGTATGACAATGCAGTGTAATTTTCAACTTCATGTTTTTGAATAACTGGTGATGCTTGCAAAAATATCCTCCTGGCTGCATCTGGGTCCAGGTACTTTCTCGGGTCACATTCTGATTACACATCACAAGATGACATGGGTGCATTTACACATGAAATCTGACCGTGGAGGGAAGAGAGGATGCATGGTGATTCCTGGCCAGAATAATAAAGGAAAAGAGCTGTAAGTTACAACCTCCATTAGCTTTAATTATGTTGTGCTGAGCATGACCAATACTAAACAAGCATGTAGAGCTTGTTGTAGAGCACTGACTGCTATTTTAACTGTTGCAGCTCTGTATGAAGAATTTTAAGTGAATTGTGTGGTAGCAGAGAAGCCAGGGAGGTTGCCAGAGCAAGAAAATACTATGATAATCACTTCTTCTCATTTAAAGAAGGTAAGTATTATGTCAGTGACTGATGTTGAAACCTCAGCTTCTTAGATACCATTAGGACTGCTTCCTGGAGAAACTATGCACTGAATACTCAAGAACAAAAGTGATTTTTCATTAAGTTTGGAGCTGCATGCAGTCTTGCAACTGTGGCAAAAAGTGCCACTTTTCATGACCTTTATATAGTCAAATTCAGTATGATAGATCACTGTGGCCTTTCCAACTGAAACAAGTATTTTTGTTTAAGCCACTGTCATATTTAAGGGCATCATCTACAAGATATGCCATTGCTTCCAATGCTGAAGTCTTAATCATGGCAATGCATTAGAGTAGAAATATTAAGTATTTATAACTTTATAGAAAAATCACGCAAGTTTCATTGTTATTTTTATTTAAGGGAAATTATGCAATCCTAAAGCACATTACTGAAATGTAATCAAGCATTGCTTTCCTGAAGGGGGAAAAGAAAACTTTTCAGAGAGACATCCATTCATTACTAAAGCAAACAAGGTTATTGAAATTAAAGGAGCAGTCACCAATATTCCCTTATTACTGGGTGACAGTGGTTTCAGGATTTTCCTCTAAAGCTAACAGAAGTACCAGTACTGCTCACTGTAAGATTTTGCACAAAAGATGACAATTCTCCTGACAAATTGCAGCGCCTTGCAACCTCGAAGAAAGAGAAACTAGTCTGCAAACAAACGTTCCTTGGAAAGAATTTCATGACTACTCCAACAAACAGAGGGTTTCTCCGGGTTAGATTTCAGATGAAAGCTGTGTTCCTGAAATTCTTGATATTCGTACTATAATTCTCTCCAGTTTCTACTGAACAGTAGCCACATACTGTAATTTGAAGTTGCATTGAGGCCGTTTCTTTCCAGAAACTGACTATAATGAAAGGTATATCAGTAACTGACATTTACCATTCAAAATGTCTCAAACCTTTCCATAAATCCTATCTGAATTTTGCTGACCAGGCCAAAGCTACTCAAGCGGCACTGTTTAGTTGAAGCCACTGAAAATCATCCGCAAGAGTCTAAGGAACTTTACAGTTTTAGAAACAGTTTTTTCCTTTATCACCAAGCAAGTCTCAAGAATTATCACAAAATGAATAAATCCACCAACTTGCATGGAGATTATGACACTATTCCTTCTTTCCACAGTGGACCTCAAAGCCACAAAAATTAGGGAAAAAGTGTGAGGAAAACTTGAAGATCTGTTTTCTAATGCATTTTAATATCTTATGAATGCACAAATTGACTCAAGAAGACACTTTTTTTCTCTTTCCAGATCAATCATTTCAGCTTTTACCATGTGCTGCCATGATCTTTATTCAGAATCCACATAAAATAATACTCGTGTATGGAAAAAGGAAATTTCTCTCTCAAGATTTTTTTTCTGCTCAGATTTCTGTACTAAAACACCAACAGAGTATGCAGGAGAAACATAGCCTTAATTATTTAATTAAAGCTTCAGATACAAGATCAACCAAAGGTCCAAAAGGACTATAAAGGGAATTATCTTTTTAGAAATTTTGATTTTAGAGTCATGCTTAAAGGATGGGATATGTCTCACAGAAGGTTGGGTTTATACATATATTATACATATGTACATTATGAATATACATGTAGAATGCATACATACATTATAGATATGTAGTTTTTTAGACTCCCTCAGAATCAGTGCCAAATTTTTCTTTTTTTTCCCCTCCAGTAAGTTAGTTGTCTGTCTTTAGGATCTAACTCACCTTATTGTGGGGGTTGTAGCTGTACTGCTAACAGGACCTGTTGCACGTGACAGAGGTAGAGATAGGGAATAGCGGACGGAAG